>VUQK01043827.1:41576-53207 GCA_015106715.1 Bujurquina vittata
TATCACTAAAAATCAATAAGTATCTCTCTCTGTGTGTGTGTGTGTGTGTGTGTGTGTGTGTGTGTGTGTGTGTGTGTGTGCGTGTGTGTGTGTGTGTGTGTGTGTGTGTGTGTGTGTGTGTGTGTGTATACCTGCTACAGTCATTGCAACATGCAGCAGTGTGACAGTTATGGCATAGTCCCAAACCCACTCCTCCACAATCCAGGCAAACACCAGCCCTCCCAAAATATAGGTCACTTCTGTGGAAATTACTCCGACTGTAGGGACGAAAAGAGAAAGCGACACATCACCTTACAACAGGAGTCTCTCAATTTTTTGTTCAGGTCAGGTGACATGGAACCAAGAAAGAGGTTCCAGAAGCAACAACCAATGAAAGACGCCTACAGGATGAAGCTGGAGCCAAGGCTGCAGCTCAGTGACACCAGGGAAGTCCGGAGAGGCATGAGGATGATCACTGGCTGTGAGCCCAGCAGGCAAATGCTAGATGGGAACATCAACAGGGCCAACAGGCTTAACGGTTTCTTTGGAAGATTTGGCACACAGCCTCACATAGACTTAGCAACAATGCCACCACCTCCAGAAACATGTCTGAAGAAGGGCCCTGTTCCAGTACCAAGAAGGCCGAGCCCAGTGCCACCGGTGACTACAGTCTGGTAATACTAAGTTCGCACATCGCAAAGGCTACTGAAAGATACTGTCATAAAGCATGCCTGCTTTCAGGCGCCCACACACATATCTGTGCAGACTAGAGCACACTATCAGATTCATGATCTTTAATTTCTCCAGACACCTTTAAAAAAGATGAATCCTATGCAGATTGCTGCCACAGTGTCCTGGGTCATGGACTACTTCAGCAGATATTATGAGCAGTACCAGAGCACCACAGTGTTCTGTTTGCTTTCCTCTTTAAGGTGCAAACTTCAGACTGCAAGCTCATAGCAGTCTTTTCTTGGATTAATGAGAAATAAAACATACATAATCATTTGAAGCTGATCTTTCTCTCCTAAGTAACCGCATTCAGGAAAAATAACCTTGTTCAGGTGGAGAATAAAAAGAGAAACATACAGAGTTATTTCACTCTGTTTGCAAGTTTATAGGTTTTAATGTATGTAATAATTAAATTAGAGTGACTTTCGGCAGATCCCTTACTCACAAGGGGGTCGCCACAGTGGATCTTGGAAGTGAGAAAACTGGGAAAACAGATGGAATACCCAAGGCTGAGACTTGAATTTGAACATGCAGACACATTTCTGACAGTCTGACAGTTTGATCACACCGGGTTTTCTTTTTTACTGGCTCCTGTCCGTCAGTGATAATAGATACAGCAAAGAGCTGCACGCAGTCACGCAGAGGAAGCTGCGATAACCCCCACCACCACCACCACCACCCCTTAGCACAGTGTTCGGGTTAGTCAGAGGAGCATTATAGACTAAGCATGACTCACTGCAGCTTTAGACGTCACAGGAGAACCTCGCTTCCTTCTTGTGGCCATCAAGTTACACAGTTCCTCCTCTTTCTGGTGAAGTAGTATAATTTTACAATTTCTACAGTCTTGAGTAACTGTTACAAAGCAGTTTCCCTGCAGGGGTTATTACACTTTTTTCTGATTCTCATCCAGGCTTCATCACACCTAAAAACACTTACTTAAAGAGTGCTTATTGTAATCATTTCCAGCTCTCTATTTTTCTTGAACTTTACAAGAATAGTTTTCCACAATCCAGCTTTTTAAAAGTATTTAAAGTAAGTACGTATTGAAGTACAGGTTCTTACTATACAGGAGAATGGTCTTGTTAGCAATTTGGGGCGCTTTAATCATGAATTGCATGTTTTCTGTGTTCTGAAAAGTGAATTATAACCACAGAGCTGAATTAATTGAATATTTAGTAAAATCCCTTTTCTCTGAAGTGCAGTATAATAGAACCAATAGAGGGAAATGATAGCAAACGCTCTATTTTCACTCCACGACTGGGACTCACCCAGGTATTTGGGGTTCTGCCATGACGGTTGTGTGATGTAGTCGAACGGAGCCAACAAGCTGTTGATTTCATGAACCCTAAAGACAAACAGCAAGGAAAGATAATGACGTGAGCACGAACAATAACAACTCTGTTGCAACCTGCTTATCTGACTCTTTTATCCCAGTGGGTCTCATTACCCTGTGAGTCTGAGTATACCTGAGCAGTCCAATGCAGAGACTGACCGCGATGTAGTAGAGAGAGTAGAAGCACACCATGCACATCAACAGATTCTGCAGAACAACCTGAGGAGAGGCGGACAGACATTAAAATCTGCTGTGCTGAAAGTTTCCTGTGGTGAAAAATGTCTTTCTGAGGGAGCATAAAGAGCAAAGTGTAATTTAGATGCTGTGATTGAATAATACTGATTTATAATACTGCATCTTACTGGCAATGTTTTTGCTTCCTTTGGAACTGCTTGTGACAGAGAAAGCAGGACAGAAATATCAAGCTTCATGACTTTATTTTCTTAATTTTATTTTCTGAGAAAACTCATCTGGAGATGTCTACTGGAAACGACACTGGTTATTTGATATATTGCTTGTCTCCTAAAGCTGACAGAAAATCACTGCTGCTGTCCTCCATCTTCTTCCTCCGTGACCCAGAAAACCCCTGACAGCAGTCAGTCAACGAGTGCTCCCGAAAGCCTCCCTTTATAGACGGCTCACTGCAACCTTTACAGGAAGTGAGTTATATAACTCCCCAGGAGGGGCCATAACACACCTCACAGCTGACAGTTCAGCTTGTCAGACACAGGTATAACTAATTACATTAATAACTGGTTCCAGTCAGGTGCGCCGGTGCCAGCATGACGGCTCGCTGGCTCACCGGCATGCTTTAATGGAATGGGGTCATCGTTAATCTTATTAGTTACTGCTGCGCTGCTGTGACAAGTCAAACGTCTGCAGATAAGATGAATAACAACTTTCACTTCCCTTTCTGGTAAAATAAATGGGCATGTCTGGTTTCATGGATAGCAGGATGCATATTAATGGTTTAGGTGGCAAATAGGATTATCTGCTTGTGTTTTTTGGATCTATTCTTGTATCAGTGATGATAACTGTTAGATAGCCAGTACTTCCTAAAAACCTAAGGGAAGCAAACTCTACCATAATTTCAAGAAACTTTTAAAAACACATCTTTTGAAACTGGCATTTAATTAGTCTAATTTGAGCCACCCTCATTTCTTGATGTCTTGCAAAGGACAATGGGAGATATGTGCAGCAATTTATTGAAACATGCAAGCATACATGGAAATAAAGTATATGAGGCAAAAACAGAGTTTATAAGATTCTAACAAGCTTGAAAGTGAATATTTGGTTTGACCACCTTTATTCTTCAGCACTGCCTGAACTCGCTCAGGCAGCTTCTTGACATTTCTTTAGGTAGCCTTCAGGAATAGTTCTCCAGGCTTCTTGAAGGACATTCAAAGCTCTTCTTTGGATCTTGGCTGCCTTTTTTTCTGTTCTCTGTCAGGATGATCCCACACTGCTTCAACAATGATGAAGTCCGGGCTCTGGGAAGGCCAATCCATAACTGATAGCATTCCATTGTGTGTTTTTCTTTCCAGGTATGTTTTTAATGCACTGGCGATGTGTTTGGTATCATTGTCATGCTTAAAAAAATAAACTGTTTCCAGCTATCCAGATAATAATAATATGTTTGGACGGTGAATCTTTTCTTCATTCATAATTCCATAAATTTTAATAAGATCTCCAGCAGCACTGGCTGAAATGCAGCCGCAAACCATGACAGATCCTCCACTGTGTTTTATACAAATGACTGTAGACACTCTCCTGACTTCCTCCATACAAACTTACAATGATCTGGATTTGGCTTTGGATTCTTCACTCCATCACACCTGTTGCCACTGGTTTTCTGTCCAGTTCTCGTGTAATTTGGCATACCTCAACCTTTCCTCCTTGTTTCCCTTCCTTAAGGATGGCTTCTTGTCAGCCACCCTTCCACTGAGACCATTTCTGATGAGGCTTCAGTGAACAGTAGCTCAATCAGCTGAAGGGTCAGATCCATCTCTTAGGTCCTGTGTCAGGTGTTTGCTGGATTTTGTTCCCATTTCTTCAGGACATTGAAATTCAGATATTGTTCATCCACTGTAGATAGGTTTTTTTTTTGTTGTTGTTTTTTTTATGGGCCTGCAGCTTCTTCTTTTTTCCTCCAGTTTCTTAAAATCATTTTAAGGACACAGCATGCCAAGATGTGTTAGTTTTGGGCAAATAGCTCTTTCAGAATCACTCGTTGGTGCAAAAATACTATTTTATGTCTTTCAAAGCGTGTTATCCTTTTTATAGCTTCAACTGCAAAAATATGAACAAATTATAGGCTTTTGTGACAGACTGCTAGTACCAAAGTGCTGAAAGATACAATTTAAAATTTGTTCTTTGCTGAGTTGTCTGTTATGTGTAGACACAAGAATACCTTACAGACCCCACAGCTCATTTATGGTGTTAACTGTTCTGTCATCTTCCAGTATTTCTTGGCTGCAGTTCAGAAGCAGAAGAAGAAACACCTGCATTCTGGGCTAATTTTGATGTTTAGACTTTAGATAAAGTTGGTGATTATATGGATCAAGGTGTGAGTCTATCTGAAAGCATTAAAGCAGTTGAGCTCATACTAATACCTACAGAGACATCTAAACACTTTTACTGTCTACTCAGTTTGCATCTGCTGATTATGGATTAGGTTTTAAAAACATGTCCTCAAAAGCAGCTTTGACACCTTAAATGCAACTCTACAACCAGATCTGCTGGGTGACACATACTTAATGATTAGATTATTTTAAAAAAGTATTTTTATGACATCATAAAAAACTACAATTAGCTGAATGTTGATTATTTCTGTAACAAGGTGCTATAATTCAAATGATTGTCAGTAATTGATTTTAATTAACTTTAAAAGAACTACCTGTTGTAGGAAAAGAAAAGAAACAAACAGTTAAAATAACATGTCTTCTACTAATGTGTAAGAAGTAACACCTCTGACCTATTGTCAGATCTTTGCTGTACCCATCTTTCTGTAGCAACAACACATCTGGAGTAAAAATCTAATATATGAAGCTATACAGTGCTCGTTATTGTGCTTACCGAGTATCTTTAGTTGACCCTCTACATTCGTGTCTCCTTCTGAGATTTAACTCTATAGTCTTGCCAGTTTTCCTACATACAATAATTATGTCCTTACCCAGGTATCGCTGGGTGGAGTCTTGAGGGAGATGGGTCCATGGCGTTTTATGAGCGTGACTCCACAGCAGCGAGAGCAATAGTCCAACAACATGAATGGCTGCTGGTCTATATGAGAGAGGCAGCATTTGTATATCTGAGTGTGTGTGAGAGCATGTTGAGGGAAGCAAGCAAGGAGGGCTGGATTAGATGAAATGGGATTACTACTAAGACTGAGTCAATCCCAGCAGGGATGAAGGCAAACATAGTCAGTATAGCTGTGCACACTTACACATAAACTAGAGGAAGGATGTTGGTTTTGAGACTCCATGGAGTTATAGTATAGTAATTTAGTTCAATCACCCCCAGGCTTTCTTTATTCTTATGTTTATTATGCTTCTAAATTACATAGACAAACCAGTCCACTGAATAATAAAATAGTTTCATTTTAAAAAGTGTTTGCGACAGATGGCTGCCCCTCCCTGAGGCTGATTCTCCCAGAAGTTTCTTCCTGTTAAAATTGAGTTTTTCTTTCCCACTGTCACCAAGTGCTGCTCATAGAGGGTTGATTGCTGAGGCTTTATTCTAATATTGTGCAGCCTTTACCTACAATATAAAGTGCCTTGAGCTCACTGTTCTTGTCAACTGGTGCTATATAAATAAAACTGAACTGAATTGAAAATAACTGATTTTAACCCTAAAATGAAGAAAAATTTCACAATAAAATCAGCAAAGTATAACAGTAAAAAATCACCTCTTTTGAAAGTGCAATTCAGAGAATCTTGTTCAATTCAAAGATGCAAATCATCCTTGATTCAGTTTTTACAGTAAGAAAAACCCCATAACAATCCTGCAGACAGTTTGTAATCTGAACACTAGATGGCAGCAATGGCTCAAATCAACTTAATCCGCCAACGACAAACCAACACACACAGTGCAAGAGATGACAAGCCGCCCATACAAGGGACTGGAAGCAACAGATAAGATGTTGACCATTCATATGTATATATTTGTGATGTGTGTGTCACAAATCATTTTTCTACATGTCTATTTCTGGCATAGAGAAGAAAAAGAACAGAGAGGGCAAATCTGGAGGGGCAGACTGAGGGCTGCCAGCTGCTGACCATCCATCATCTGTCATGAATAGAAGTGAGAGTGGCAGACGGAGATAGATAGAGAAATGGCAACAGCTCCACGTCCTCATCTCCTCCAGGAATCACGCAAGAAACTATATTCAACCCCTCAGCGTCACGACATGCGTATCGCATTTGAGTGAGCGGTAAAGCACATGCACGTGCGCCTTTGTGTGGAGTTGACTTGGCTGCCACGGTAACCTGCATCATTGTAACCATGGTGATGGCGAGGAGGGGAGTAGTGGGGGGGGGGTGCATGAAGAGTAAGGTGGGCGTCATACTTGCTGTCCCTCTGTAAGCGGTTTGTGTGCTGGTACATTTTATTACTCTGAAGCTCACAAACTTGTCGCACTCGTCTGTGATTCTCTGCTAAACACTCAGAAACGAGCAGGACAGGAACTGAATTTAACTATGACTGTATCTTACCTTGATGTCATGTGTTTGGGGCATTATATGTTTATGATTTTAGTAATGAAGACTAAAAGTAAAAAATAATCTTCCCTGCATCCAGCAGCTGGGATTTTTGCAAATACACACCTTTTTTGCATTCTGGCAGAACATTTAAATGAATGATAAATGGCACATACGCTAAATATAAAATCACGGCCACTGCCTTTGATTAGAGGCTCTGGCCAAAGGTAACAATGTTCACTTGCCAGAAAAGCTAAAGTTCATTGATTAACATGTTATATACATATTGTTTACGCCCGTCAGTATTGAAATCAGTGGCTGTGGCTCAGGAGGTTGAGCAGGTTATCTGCTAATCAGAAGGTTGCTGGTTCTCCTCGGCCGCTCCAAACGATCCCTGGGCAAGAAGCTGAACCCTGAGTTGCTCATGATTTGTTCTTTGGAGTGTGAATGCCAGAAAAAAGCACTTAAGCATAGAAAAACAAAGGATTACATGAATGGGTGAATGAGACATATTGCATAAAGTGCTTTGAGTGTTCAGGTGGAGTAGACAAGCACTATGTAAGAACCAGTCCATTATAGAATAAGTAAATTTATTATCTTGTGTCAGCGGCACCTGTGATGTGGTGGGATGTATTACACAGCAAGTGAACAGTCAGTTCTTGAAACTGATGTGTTGAAAGCAGGAAAAAGGCTCAGGCGTAACAATCCGATCAGCTTCAGCAAGGGCCAGATTGTGATGGCTTGACAACTGGGTTGGAGCAGCTTCAAAGCAGCAGGTTTTTGTGGGTTGTGAAGTGATATTTAGGACCTATAAAAACAGATTTAAGGAAGAACCAGTGAGCATTCATCAGGGTCATGAGTTTCCAGGACTAATGGATGCCTTTGAGAAGAGAAGGCTGGCCTGTGTGCACATATTCCACAGAGGATGTAGTGTTGCACAGGTTGCTGACAGCCTGAATGCTGGCTGCAGCAGAAAGCTGTCAGAACACACAGCGCAGCGCAGATTGCAGAGTATGCTGTTGGTTGGCCACAGACCAATCAGAGTGCTCACACTGAACCTGGTTAACTGCTCAAGCTCTTACAAAGTGCATGTGAGCATCAGAATTGGACCTTAAAGCAAGCTGAAGAAGGTGGCTGGTCTGGTGAATCACACTTCCTTTTACATTTTCTGTATTTAGGTTATAATATAGATAAAAGGTAAGGAAACCTGGATTCTGGTATTCATGTGGATGTTTTCTTACCATGTAGCACCTACCTGAACACTGTTGCAGCCCAAGACCAAAGGTCAGAGGTATTTTTCATGGGTTTGGGTTTCTGTTTAGTTTTTTCCTGTTTTTATTTTGAAAACTATGAGTCATGCTCTTATGACAGCATATATACCACCAGCTTTTCACATTCCCATTGTCTTTGTACTATGCTGTTGAACTTTCATGTTCACTCTCTGCGTTACTCGTGTATAACATTTTTTGCTACACTTCTGTGTATGATGTCTTTGACTTTTATGTAGATTAAAGACTTTTAAACTTCTCTGCCTCCTGCTTCCTGTATCTGGGTTTTCTTTTTTGTGGTCTGTTGCAGTGCTTCCTGATATAAGCAGCCTTTTTCAGTAGGGTTATGAATCCGGCCACACTGCAAAAATTGTTCATATATAGTTTGAGGAATACAGTATTGGTGGTGGTATCGATTCCATCAAGCAGGCTTCACCTTTTAACTTACAGAACTGAAAAGATCTGCTGCTGAAGTCTTGGTTATAGAGACACAATTACTTGTGTTACTTATTTATTTACCTCGGAGAAGAATTGAGGTAGCTGTTAATCATCTTATATAACCCTCAGCAGAAAAGTCAGTAAGGATTATCTATCAAGTTGATCTACAGTTACAGTTTATGTACTTAGTATGTGTGTGACAGACAAAGGAATCAGTGCAGTGGGGGAAAACTGGCCTCGCTATCAATCCAGCTAAATCCATCCATCCATTTTATTAATGACTTATCCAGTTAAGGGTCACGGGGGCTGGAGTCTGTCCCAGCTGTCACAGGGTGAAAGGTCAGGTACACTCCAGACAGGTCACAGCCTATCACAGGGCCGAAACAAAGAGACATACAACCAGAGATCACAGATCAGTGAAATACACCCACTATGTTTCAGCCCAGCCCAGTGGTGACATAAGTACAGTAAAACCTTTGAAACCCAAAAGCATTTTAGATGCATTTCAAGGCATTATGAATTATTAAGGCCACACTAAAACTAAAACCTCAAAAGGAAAACGACAGGATGTTCTTTTACAAGTAGCGCAGTGGAAATATAACAAACTGTAATGTGGATAGCCTTTGCTTGTTATCCAGTCATAACAAATGAAACAGCAGCTCTATGATACGAGCATGAAAAACGGGAGTGATGAGTCAGTTCAGCAATGCGCTCCTGCAACCAGGGGGACTGTTTACACCACATGACTGAGCTTAAACAATCTGTGCTACATCCACCGAGGAACAGAGATGAACATGCTGTGTCTCAGCTTTTGTCCTGATCTGTTTTTAAGGTCTCTGAAAATCATTTCAGAACACAGCAATGGGGAGAGATGCTCACGAGCTCACTTGGGCTCATTGACCTACATGTCAATATGCTGTATGTGGGAGCCGAGAGGCTGTAATATCCATCCAGTGCGTCTGAGCAGCACATGAGGACACACAAACAGGGCGCGACGCAGCTTCATTCTGTCAAGATAAACAAGCAGCAGGAGGAAAGAGAGGAAAGAACAAAGAACAAATGATCAGTCAATAATGGGGGAAAAATCATTAGTGGCTGCCTTAACGTATTTGTCAGCTTGTTTCTTTCTCCTTCAGACAATTCTCCAATCACAGAGTGTGAAATGACCCGTGAACACTGTCCTCTGGCTTCCATCACCTTCACTGCCTGTAAGTCATAATTTTATTCTTGCAGATATCCTCATTTTAAATGATGAAGAACAAAAGAGAGAGAAAAAAAGAACCTCTGCTCTCCTTCCTTCTTTTCTTGCCTCTGCCTCTCCTCCATCAAGAGCATTTTCTCTCCACCCCCTCTTTCCAAATCTCCTCTCAATTACATTTTCCCATTAATTATTTAGCTCCAGACTCTCGTCCACAGCTGCTTACAATAAGTATAACACCAAAAAGTCAACACATTTTGTAAATCACATAATCCCAAGAGGGCTTGTAAACAAGAAGTGTACCAGTCAACAATGTAAGGCTTTGTTTTTCCCTTTGACTCCCACGCTCTCTCCCCATATCTTCTTCTGGTTCTGGTTCTCGCTGCCCCTCTACAGCGCTGCATGTTTTTGTTTCAGTCCTTTATGGAATGTAAACAGAGCAACTGACTGACCGCTGCATCGGAGATACGGTTTCATGGATAACTGCGGCTATCGCCTCGAGCGTGCATTAGTCTGTATGTCAGGAGGAGAGGTTTTGGGACGTTAGAGGCTCCTGATGTCCCCACAAAATCAGAAAAAGCTGCAACTTCGAGGACTTTAATAGGCCACATCTGTCATTAGGAGTGCGTATGTGGCACAAGAACATGGAAAAAGCTATGAGCTACTGTATCATTCATCAATAGTGAATTTATTGTTAACTGGACCTTCTTTAATCTTTTTACTGCTCATACGCAGCTAAATGATTTGTAACTTTTTAAGAACGTTGTAAATAATAAAAAAAAAAAATACTGCATGGTGCATTCATAAACTTGATTTGGCTGTTGCTATTAAGCTGTAACTAACGTTTGTAATGTAGTTCTGTGCAAAAGTCTTGATCCAGCCCTCAATTCTCTACATTTTGCCAGGAAAATAGATGCAGTGATTTACTGAAATGTGCAAACATATATGGAAATACAGTATATGAGGCAAAAACAGGGTTTTCACAATTCTGATGAGCTTAAAAGTAAGTATTTGATTTGTGTCCACCTTTATTCTTCATCACAGCCTGAACTCTCTGAGGCAGCTTCTTATTTCTTTAAGTAGTCTTAAAGAATACTTCTTTAGGCTTCTTGAAGGCTTATTCAAAGCTCTTTTTTGGATGGTGGCCGCCTTTTGTTCGGTTCCCCATCAAGAAGCTTCGACACTGCTTCAGTGATGTTGAGTTCTGGGGGCTGGGGAGGCCAATCCATGACTGATCGTGTTCCAGGTGTGTTTTTTCTATCCAGGTATACTTTTAAACCTTTGGTAATGTGTTTGGGATCATTGCTGAAAAATGAAGCTGTTTCCAATCAGAGGTTTTCCAGATGTTATTGCATGGTGAACAAAAATCTGACCGTACAGTACAGTGCTTTCATAAATCTATCAATTAATGATGCTTTGAACAAAAGATTTCAAATGGATTTGGATTTGGACAGTTGTCACTGATTTTACTACCAGTTCTTGGGTAACTTGCAAGGATTGGAGAAAAAGATGGCATGTAAGGGTCACATTTAGGGTCAGCGATGATGCATACATACCAGCACAATGATTATTGTCTCCAAGTCTGCTGCACGTGTATGCTCAGCTGCTTTGTTTAGTTTTGCCCCAACTTAATCGGAGCCATCTGAACAAATAATGCGCTCTCTCTATCTCTCTCTCTCTCTCTCTCTCTCTCTCTCTCACACACACACACACACACACATACACACACACACACACACACACACACACACACACACACACACACACACACACACACACACACACACACACACACACACCTACCTCTTACTGTTAAATATCTGCCCAAATGTCTTAAATTCTCTTCTTCAGCTCCACCCAGCTGGTGTCCTTTCATTGAATCTCTTCCAGCAGGCAAACACAGGAAATGACACACATGCCAACATCTGTAACGTTTTTGCTGCTGCTGTGCTCTCTCTCTCTCTCTCCCTCTCTCTCTCTCTCTCTCTCTCT
>VUQK01043827.1:61437-73728 GCA_015106715.1 Bujurquina vittata
TCATCACCCCTACTTTGTCCCAGAACAGCCCCCCCCGCCCCCCTTTTTTCTTATTAGTCTTCAACAATTTTTTTTTCTATGATGAAATAATGACTCAGTATTGCACCTTACATGAACCGATGTAAATAAATATTCTCCTTCCTCATTTTACCCCCATCTTTTTCGATTCCCGCATTCCTTTCGTCATCTATCCTCTATTTTCTACTGTTAATCCTCGCTGTCCTTCTTCGCCACTGCCATCCATCCTTTCCCTCCTGTTTCGGTAAACCGAGGCAATCTCTCTCATTGCTCTTGAAACATTGTGTGGGTTCCTGTTTGACGCACACTAAGGAGCAAAAGGGAGAGAATCAGGGAGAGAGAGGCAGAGTGAGGGGGAGCACAGAAAACCTGAGAAAAGTGGCTGCTTGTGTTTTTCCTTGTGTGATTCACCATCTGTGGTAGAGAGCACTCTCTTACAGCAGTTTTACCAATAAGATGATTGACATGAAAAATACATTAAAATGTGAGAAGGAGAAAAGAGGGTAGGAGGAGAGAACGTCTGGTCTTGTGAGTGATTCACAGTTACTTTGAATGCTAAAAAGCTTTGTCTGATTTTGAATATTAAATCTGATTTTATTGCTTTCAGATATGCAGGAGAAAAGAAAGAAAGGAAGGGAGGAAGCGAGGGAGGGGGGGAGAGAAAGAGAGAGAAACAGGAAAGTGACCGAATAGAATTCAATTAAAATTAGATGCAGATTAAAAATAGATCGAAGAGGACGGAGGGAGGGGAGAGAGACAAACAAAGAGAGATAAGATGAGAAAGTAAGCTGGGGTGGAGAAAGAGCAAAAGTAGTAGAAGGCAAACATTATTCAGGGTCACAACCAGAATGCATTAGCACACAGACAGCGGGTGAGAATGGAGGCGAGAGGGAGAGATTTACAGATAGTGCCTTCTTGGAAGAAGAAAGAAAGATAGGGGAGGACATGTGGAAGCGAAAAAAAAAATAGAAAGTTGAAGGTCATGGGTGTATTATCATTCCCATGCTAAATCTGTGTGATCCTTTATATATACAGACATGCACACATGCCCGCAGGCTGGCACGCTGTGCAAAAACCTGGGAACCCAATGACTTTTTAACAGATGACTACATCTCAGAAGCATTTTTATGGTCAGAACATGTGACTAAAGTGCATAAATAGTGAGTAGCATGGACTACATCACAGTTATACACTAAGTAAGGTGAGGTAATGGTTCATTAAAATAAGGCATCATAATGATTTTCTTCTGGCTACGGCTGTGAGTTTTTTCTGAAACATCAAATACATAAGAGAACATGTCACAACTATCAACAATACGATCTACTTAACGCTGTTTGCCCTCAGAGCAGAAGTTTAGTCTTGAGTTATTTGCTGGTAAGCTTCCCCTTTATGTGAAATGAATGTTAATGTTTAATAAAGCTACTTTCCTGCTGCTCCTCTGCTACTGCAGGTAGCTCTGCATGTTTTATTTGGCAGAGCTCTTTTATGCCGGATGGCCTTCCTGATACATCCCTTAAGAAGATTTGTGTCTCAGGCTAGAATTGAACCAGTAACCTTGTGCTCGCCAATCAAATGTCTTCCCTACAACACCACAATGTGTTCTACTGCAGCTTTGTATGGTGATAGGAAGGATTCGGGTAGCAGGGCATGTCTGAGGATGACTCAAATCTGTTATGGCTTTAAAAAACCAACAAAACTTACATGTTATGCAAAGTTAAGACCATCATTCAACAGTTTTACAGCTGTTGTTCCTCCTGTGTAACAGTTCCAGAGGAAGAGGTGATCAAAATGCAGCTGGAGGCCAAAATAAACTTACTTTTTTTGTTTCTTAAAATTTAAAATGTAAAAAAAAAAAGAAGATTTCATTTATCAATTTTTGTTTATTTTTCCATTAATTTTTAAGTGGAAGATGTCAAACTGTGTCCGTTTTTGTTTGTTTGTTTGTTTGTTTGTTTGTTTGTTTGTTTTAACAGTCGTTTGTTGCTGTCTTGTACCGCTGTGGCTGGCAGGCACAGGACCCCAAAGCAGGACTCGAGAAACGAGAACTAAACTCAGACTTTGGCTTTATTAGCAAGAATGAAGGTCAGGGAGGGAGCCAGCAACAGGAACTACTAAATGGACAAAAGGGTGCACAGCAGGAAGAAGCCAGAGATGAGGACTCAAGGCAAATGCAGACAATAAATACACAGAGAGAAAATGAGGGAACAGACAACAGGTGGGGAACACAGCAGAACACAATCACAGAGACAAGACAAGGGGAAGCAAAAATCAACACGGCACACATAGGAGACTGACAAACTAAAACAGGAAGTGTGAAAACGAGGAAACAAAAACACAGACAAACTACCTTTTTGGTTTCATTTTATTAAATGTTGTAGACTGTGAACCTAAGATAACAAACATTGGAAGTATTGGAAAGTCTGGTTGCTCTTGATTGCATCACTGCCTGGTTGTTTGTGTGCTCAGGCGGGCTTCTTGGTCTGTCTTTTGCTGGTTTTTCCCCATTCTGCATTGTATATGTCCCAAAAACAATCCAGTAACGTCCAGAAAACAGGCAAATGTAAGGAAAACATGAAAGTTCAGCTCTCAAAATGTACTGGTACAGCTGCTGGGTTAACAACAAATTACACATGTTAACAAAGTTCTGTAAAGTGTGACAAAAAAGAAGTCCAGTTCAGGATCACCTTCTCATGGACCACCACATGGCTTCCAGTGCAGCTGCTACTTGTAGATTGCTCACAGGAAGTCCTGCTTTGGTATGTTGACACGGAGAAGGAGGGCAGTTGGTGACTGAAGACTGCTTATGTAGCCAAAAAAGTTGTTGTTCTTTCTGTCTTGTGGCAACACATGATGGCAAGAACAACAGTGCGGTTTCAGAATGTTCTTCAAACGTCCGAATGTTACAGCAGAGCTCTACACTGACAGCTTCACAAATTCACCTTGCACAACCTTGTCAATGTCTTTGATGGTGGTAGGGATTATGCTAAAGGTCCTACTCTTGATCTTATGTGCTGCCTTCAGGCTTGGACACTCTGTCCTCTTCAACTGAAAAGTGCTGAAAATGCTGGGCCTAATTATCAGCAGCAGCAGTGATCCTGCATAAAAACGATGGGTCAGTTTGAAAGACGAGCCGATGTTTCCTCTCTGTGCAAGTTTGAGGATTGGACTTCCTGAGAGCTGTGCCGAAAGCAGACTGGAGGCACACAAGAGGACAGGACGATCACATGTCACATAGCGTATACTGGGTGACTGACTTACTGATTACCTTAGGGCAGCAGTCTGGTGGGAAACGCTGCAAAAAACCACAAACAAAATTATCAGGAGTGCAAAAGAAACACAGCGGTTGTTCACTGCTAATTCATAGAGCTCGCCCTTAACTACTGAGTTGTTTCCATATATTCATCTGAAATTTGCATTTATCTTCAACACCAAGGTCACCCAGCAACAAATATATTCTGTTTAATCCTCATCATGCGCAACAGGACGATGCTAATGTTCATGTGAGGCCAGATTACCAAGCATTTCAAATGAAAGCTCTCAAAATAAGCCTGTGTTTGTTTTAAGCCCCCTTCCTTTAATCACTATTAATAGACCTATGAGCAGCTGGTGAGCCCAGAGACCATGATTCATTGTAATGTTATGACAGAATTGCGGACTGTATTTTCTCATTCTGTAACAGCTTAAAAAATGCAAATAATGACAGTAGGAGCCACAATAAACATGCAAATGCAATAAATACAGGATGTGAATCAGAATGAACCAGATTCAAATTACAAGCCAAGTGTGTTTTTGTGATTCATTTCCTTAATATCTGATGTCTTTAGTCATACACACAGGAGAACTTCAGTAAACAAGCATCATGCAGGACTGTATGTACAGATATATGTGTGTGAACGCTCAATGCCATGTTGTCCAGAAGACTGTCAAAAAGCAGCGAATCAAACCATAAGCAGAGGAGACTGTTGTGCTGCTTACTGCACTTACATCTACATCACTGCTAGACTTTAAGCAGCATTTCCAGGACTTGGAAAGATGCTAAAACGCGCTTTCATCATGACACACTTTCCCAGGTAGGAAAAAAAAAAGCTTTGAAAAAGTCACCATTGTACATGAGGTGACACATCAGCTTTAAATTCCACAAACAAAACTGTGATCCACAATCTATACGACTGCGGAGGATGCTGTACAACTGAATATTACATGTCTTGCACATCATATATTAGGAGTACCTGGGAGACTGTGACTATACTGAAACACATACTGTATGTGCATCTGTAGATGTGTGTTTTACTACAGTTGTGTTTTTTTTCTCACTGTGAATATACTCTGTGTACCTAATGCCAAATACAGTACATGTTATCTATTGTTGCTTTTAGAGTGTTTCAGCAGCATCTTTTAATTGTGTGCATCAAGGGCCTAACAATCTCTCAGCAGCAAGTTCTGCACCAGTAATGTGGATGCTGATTGGACTATTGAATTTGAAAGTCATTAACTCAGAATTTGTGTCTGCAGGTAAAGAATGACTGCAGCAGCAGGTGTGCTAACAGGCTTGGCCAAGTTAAAGCGCCAGGACTCTGCCCGCTCTCAGCATCGGCCCGCGCCACCCACATCGCCAGGGCTGGGACACCCCGCCCCTGAGTCCGCCCCTAGGTAGTTTTTATAAAAGCTGACATGGGCCCAATGCAGTACTGTGTGTTAGTGAAAATGCTGGACATTTTTGTATGCTCAGCGCAGTTAAATTATTGCTTCCAAAAAGTTGATTGTGTTTTCTTTCCGTCCTTTTTCATTAAGGAAGAGGAAGCGGCGGACCGATGTCGTAGTGGTGCGAGGTAGGCTCCGTCTCTACTCAGCATCTGGGTTTTTCCTCCTCCTGGGACTAATCATCTTAGCCATAGGGATTGGCATGGCCACACTAGGCTACTGGCCTCACAGTAAAACTGTGCTCGCTGGAGGAGGAACTGGAGTCAAGACAGAAAAGGATGTAGCCAACGCAAGCCACGATGGGCAAGGTGTGGAACAGGGTGACTACAAACCTGTTGTTAAAGGTTTTTACTCTTATGGCTCACCTGCTCACTGTTTTGTGGTTTTAGGTGCGCCCTCCAAGGAGACTGGCAGCGCTCTGATGCGATTCCTAGAACAGCATCTTCACTCTGAGAGGATGAAGATGCTTGGGCCCTTCACCATGGGCATTGGGATTTTTATTTTCATCTGTGCTAATGCCATACTTCATGAAAACAGGGACAGAGAGACCAAGGCAAGGCATCCACATGCACCCAGTGAAATACTCAAATACTATACGGGAGACAGAGAGGTTGGATGGTTTTGGTGGGCCATGTGACTTCAGTTTCTGCATAATCTGGCTTAAAAAAGGGTTTTAGCAATATTTCAAAGTCAGAATTTGTAGTTATATTACTTCCCTGTCACTGTTTCTCATTTCTGTTTCTCCTCCACTCTCTACAAAATGAAGGGCATGTACACTGCAGTCATCCATATTCATCATCTGCATAACATGCAGATCAGACTTCTCCCAACTTCCTTCCACCTTTAGCTCTGCAATTTCCCCTGATCAAATTCCCTCTGTTTTTGCTCTCTTCTTCTCACCCTTGATTCAATTAGCCCTCTCCTTCTCCCTTTCCTTTACCGGTAATCCTTGTGAGAAACATGTCCCCCAAGGCCACAGTTCCAACATGCACAAATTTGAACCTACAGAGCGATAATGTGTTTTAATGAAATGCTTAAGATATTTTCAGGTAATCCAAAATGAATGCTGTTGCTTCTACTTCTGCTTCTTCCGATAATACGATTCTCTTTTGCACTAGATCATCCATATGAGAGACATGTACTCCACAGTCATCGATATCCATCGCCTCAGGCAGAAAGAGCAAAAGCAACACCAAAACTGGAACAGTACCTGTGCAAGAGAAGCTGGAGATCTTCGAGCCTTTGGCAGCGATGCTGCAGCACGGTTAGCTAGCAACTCCCTTCTAGCCTTCTCCTCTCGTGCTGGAAGTATTGCTGGAGGGGGGAGATGTTCTACAGAAGAGGAGGAGGTGTTGTTAGGGGATGAGGAGTTTCACAGACGTAGAGAACAGGCTAAGATGGATTGTAACTTTGCAGGGCTATTGGCACCCCTCTATAAAGATCGCCCATTTTGTGGCCCTGGAATCGGGCTGGCTCATTCGGACTCCATGCGTCACCAGTGGTCAGTGGATGGGGATGGAGAGAGGGGAGGACACCATGCACGGTCTATTGTCTCATCCTCTATCTCTGCATTTACGCTCCCTGTTATAAAACTCAACAACTGTGTAATTGATGAACCAGAGATGGAGGCCATAACTGAAGAGGAGAGAGGAGGAGAGAGAGGAAATGGAGAGAGGTCACAGCCTCTGACCTCCATGGAATCTTTGGTGGTTCCCATGGCATCTGTTGCCAAGGCCTCCAAACCACCAGGCCTACACAGGAGTAACTCTGCCTCCTCCTCATCACGCTGCTCCTCCTTATCTTCAGCCTCCCTCTCCCCTGCTCCCTCCTCTACCTCAGGCTGCTGGCTTTCCCCAGGAGCAGCAAAGAGTGACTTTGGCTCCAATTCCTCTCTGCACATGCTCAACAGCCATTCCAAATCTCTGGACTTGGAGCGCAGGCCGAGCATGCTTAGTGTGAACCCGGAGCAGCGGAAGCACCCCAGCTGGCCCCGACTGGACCGCAGCAACAGCAGCCGTAGTAACAGCGGCAATCGGGGCAGCACCAAAGGCTACAAGCGGCTGGAGGATAGAGAAGAACAAGGAGAGCAGCTCTTGGATGTGCCACAATGTGAGACATCGAGGCGTGACTACAGTAAGCGCGAGAAGCTGCTAATGATATCCAGGTCGCATAATAACCTGAGCTTTGAACATGATGAGTTTAATAGCAGCACACTGAAGAGAGGCAGCTCTGAGACTCGGTTCTGATGGCATTGAACTAGAGGTTGATGACAGTTCTGTCCTGTTCTGTAAATTGCTCTCCACACAGTATGAATGTACAGCTTGTACTAGAAGAAACTGACAAGTTTAATGGCTACACTGTGCAGAAAGGAAACTCAAGTAGTTTCAAAAAAAGGCTTTTCCTGAGCAGCAGGTTGTAGAGTAATGGACCAACTGCACAGTAAGAAAGTTCAGGCCCGATGTCAGCCAGACAAAATGGGCCTACTGCACCGGGTCACAGGTGTTAATCTGCAGCAGTGATGCCAAACCAGGGGTACTCCTGCAGTAGGCTGGTCAGGGAGTACGTGAAAAGATTAGCTCAACTGTGACCATTAATAAATAAATGGGTGGACCTGAGGAACTTTAAGCAGAGAATGTAACACTTGGATAAGCAGAAATGATTAAAAAAAGATAAAATAGCAAACAGCAAATAAACGTTGCTAAGTGTAGTTGGAATTACTAGCTAACAGCATCCATAAACAAATGACACTATAAGCTAAACAGGATGGATAACAAGTACTGTACAGAAGCTTGCTAAATTCATAAATGTCGGCCAATTTGCTGACATCACCAAATTACCTAAATATATAAACAAGATTGCGAGTGAAATAGATAAGTGGGGGAAATTGGTCACTAACAGCTGTTAAAAAGAATCATTGCTAAGAGTAATGGATGAAAATAGTCAGCTACTAGTCATGGACAAATTATTAAGAAATTTGAATACAAAATGTGTAACTGAGGAAAGGTTTTTATTCAGTCCAGAGGGGTGTACTACAAGGTGAGATTACTGGGTTAGCAAGTTATGTCGAGTTTTCTGTGAACGTGGCTCTCTTTTTACCTCGCTAAATAACCATGGAAACTTATGCTGAACACATAACCGGTGTGGAAGCAGGATATGCTCACAGTTTCAGTTTAAAATCATCTGGAAGCACCACATTTTCACTGATTCTAATCTGCTTACTTTAATCTGGTGGCAAACTAAAGTCATTTACACATCTCCTTTATTAGGCTACAGGAAAGTAAACAGCAGCACTCATTGTTAAAATAATTAAAATGTATATTTTACTGCGCTGTGTGCCACATTCATTTTTTGTCTTATTGGCAACATTGTTGCACTTTACTGCTATATTGTTTGATGCTCTTTAAAGAGTTCCATCAGCATTTTATCATCATCATCTGTTAAGGTTTCTGGTTGGAGTGGGCTGCACTCATAGGGCTCATTTTATGCAGACAAAGAGTAACATTTCCCCTGAAGTGCCCCTTTTTATGTGACCGCACACTGACCCTGATACAGAGACCAGCTTAACAGAGAAAGTTCATAACCATTGTTGTGATACCCATTATTTCTGACTGGGGCTTTAGGTTTTGTTGAGCCAGTTAAGGCTAAGAAAACCAGTCTGGTTTGACCTTCTCTTGTACTATACCCCTCAGGACTGTTGGGATATGTCAGATTAAAACGGTTGGATACATGGAAAAAGGCAAAAGCAGAGTTTGTACTGATGAGTGTGAAAGTCAGTATAACCACCTTTATTCTACAACACAACCTGAACTCTCTTTGGCAACCTTTCTTGTCATTTCTTTAAGTAGTCTTCAGTATTAGTTCTCCAAGAGACTTGAAGGACATTCAAAGCTCTTTTTTGGATGTAGGCTGCCTTTTGTTGCGTTCTCTGTCAAGAGATCTCAATAATGTTGGGGTCCGGGCTCTGGGGAGGCCAGTCCACGACTGATAATGTGTGTTTGGGATCACTGTCATGCTGAAAAATGAAGTTGGTGCCAGTCAACTGCTTTTCACTCAGGTTCTGTGTCAGGTATTTTCTTGAGTTTTTCCCATTTCTTAAGGACATGACTTTTAGATACTGTTCATCTGCTGATAGTTTTTTAGGCCGGACACTTCTTTGGTCCTCCAGTTGTCCAGTTTCCTTAAAAATTTTTAATTCTGCATTCCATGCTGAGCTATGCCAAGTTTTCAGCTAAAAGATCTTTGGGAATCAATTTGTTGGTGCAAAAATACTACTTTATGTCTGTCAAACTGTGTTATATTTGGCATTTTTACTGATTCAACTAAAGAAATGGGAACATCAGGCTGTGAGTAACAAAGTGCCTAAAGATGCAATTTAAAATATGTTCTTTGCTAAGTTGTCTGTTATGTGTAGACACAACATTGGTGTAGACACAACACTGGTTCATCCTTGGGGAAAAAAAAAATCATTCTTCTAAAAATTGTCAGGTACAAGGACTAGACAAAAAAAAAATGAGTGAAAAAGCAGCCAATGTCCAAAGAAAAAACTTGAAAGACCTTCAGACAGCCTGAGGAACTATTGCTCAAGACCACTTATTATTTACCAAAAAATTAGGGATGACTCAAGACTTTTGCACAGTGCTGTATGTCAATAAACACTTTTTTCATGCTGGAGGAGAAAGAGAAACTCCCGTTGTGAGATATGAATCAAATCAAGATAGGAGCCTGGGAAATACAACAAAGAAGCCATGATGTTCTGCAGTATTATCCATCTCTGAGCTAGAAATAAAAAATCTCAGTGTATGGCTCTGTTACAGGCATTTCAAGGTTCTTTTTACTAGATTAATGTAATGGATATCACTCAGGATATTCAGTCTGTCATTCATACAGTTGTATTTCTGTGTACTATCACAAAACTCAGTGTATGAGAAAATCCTGCTTGTGTTCAGTACTGATCAACCCCAGAATTTTTTTTAATGAGAGGTCTTGCTATATTTAGAACAAGCATTAATTATTTCTGACCAACAATAAAAAACAAGTTAATATGTTAATATTAATACATATATACAGAACACAAATGTCTAATTAGGAAAACAGAAAAAAATTGACTTTAACTGAATTGTTCAGATGTGTATAAAATGAGTTATGAGTATTAGAACATTTGAACCCACATTTATTTATCTTGTGCTGTCTTTATGAAACCATTTCTATGAAACCATGTATTACAGTTTTATGATGGTCTGTACTGAGGAAGTCATGCTACACAGATACTGCTCTTGGCTATCTAAACGAGCTTATTTGATGCATTCATGTTGTTCAATATTTGGTTTTTAGTTTGGTTTGTCGGTGACCACTGATCATTCTAAACACTTGTGTAAATGTTCTTAGGAAACTTGTAATGTGTGTAATGAGTAACACACCTTGTTCTTTTGAGATTTAAGATTATGTGAGTTCCAACTCGATACCATATGCTGTATATTTGTTGAAGAGGAACCCCTTTTAAGTGGAGAAATCTTTTTAGAGAGCTCGAATGGTCCCCCACAGGCTTTGGGTCACTGTCTAATTTTAGCTTCACAAAATAAACTGTATTTTTACTGAAATCTGTTTTGTCCTAATGAATGTATTTAAACTGATACAAATTATACATGGATTCACACATAACAGCTCTTCTATCGCCTTTCTCACGGATTGTGGGAGGCAAAAAAGTCTCCTGGGCCAACACATAAATACACAGACATGCGCACACACGCACGCACACACACACACTCACACACACACACACACACACCATGCAACAACATATCATCTGACCCCCACATTTAACTAAAACTGTCCAAATGCACCTCTAATTCCCTTTTCTCTCTCTCGTTCACTCTCTCTATTTCTCTACATGTGAAATAATAAACAGAGGTCCGGATGAGTCATCACCAATTATCAGTCTGTGGCTCTCTGGGATAACACACACAAACTTGCACAAACACCCTCACAAGGACCAAAGACTGTTGTACATGAGAGTATGCAAACGTATTCTCTCTAAAATGCACACACACACATGCACACACACACACGCAAACACAGATGTGCATTTACAATGCAATTCAAAAGCAGAAGGATCATGATGATGATGGTGTCTCGTCATAGAGAACAGATGATATGCATAACCCTTTCTGAACGCAGGAAACATGTTTATGTGGCAAAGATGGATGATGTCGCAGCTTGTTAACATTAGGCCCGTAAAATTAAATTACCTCATCCTGCTGAGGCGTTCCGTCTCTGCCCTCGGTTATCCAGTAGAGGGTTTTAGTCTGAATATATAATATCAAAAGGTCAACTAAGGCTAGTTTTGCCTTAAGCAGTTGTCTCATTTAACCAGGAGAGCATCTCATTGCAGGTTCCCAGCCTTTGTACCCAAAATCATGTCAGATGGGCTCAAGAAACATTTGTCAATACAGCTTCTGAGGTTCTAATATGCTCATTTGAACTCATTTTAAACTGAATCTGGAAAAAGTTCAGCTCACCGTTTACTTTTAGCTAACAATTTAAACTATTTGCATCTATTGGTGTATTTCAAATGCTAATCAGTATCTTTAGCTAGCAATGTTAAGTGCTAGACCTTTATCATACTATGCAACTATTTTAGCTAAAAATTTAGATACATTTGTAGCTAACAATGTAAACCACAATCCATAACTTTTGGTGCTACTTTACAACTTCTTATACATAGTTTTAGTTTGCTAGTTCAGCTGTTTATATGTAATATATTTGGCTAACACCTTCAACACAGCTTTAAAATTCCAGGGAAAAGTTGGGCCCCTTTTTTGAGCCACATTTGGAGGAGCCTTCAAGTTGCGACAGCCTTCTTTGCCTCGTTGTTGATAAACACCAGCCCACTGAGCTACTGTTGGGCTGGTAGGTCAGTGGGCCAATATTAGCTGATATTTGCTGAACTTATTGGTATCTGCATTTATGACAGCTAGTAAATTAGCATTTAAAAGGTAGAGAGAAAGGAAAAACACCCTCCAACCAATTTCTGTCTGTTGTCATTGTACAGTTTGTCCCCCAGAGGCACTCTGCAACTTCCCTTTTTGCAACACCTATTTGGAAGCCACAAACACAGTCAGCTGATCTAAACAGGAGTGGGCAGGGTTTTAACAAGTAAATAACTACAGAACAAATGTTAGAAAAATCTGTTTATGTTTTCTATGTCTGGAAGATGGTATCAGTCTTAAAAATCTTATATCAATGGGGTTCTATTTTGGATTAATTTCTGTGTTTTTTCAATTAGTGAAGTTGATACCTCTTGAGGCACTTGGCTGTTTCAGCATAGGTATAGTAAATTAGGAAACACACTGACTTTGTGAATCAGTAATTATTATAATATTTAGACCAGCATGTAACGCCTAACCTTACAGTTTAAATAAACAAGTCGTAATAAACTTTCTTTGAAAGTGGTGTCAACCTACTCGAATAAGTAGTGCATCAGTGACACACAGGTAAATAAAACTTGCACTAACTCTATTTGGTTGCTAACAGTAAGTCTTACCTTATTCTTTAGCCAGCAGCTGAATAAAGTGC
>VUQK01043827.1:73748-84439 GCA_015106715.1 Bujurquina vittata
AGCACATTTTCCACAATGTATTATTATCTCTTTGTTAAAAGGTGTGTGTGTGTGCGTGTGTGTGTGTCACTGTGACCAACTAGAGCAAGGCACACATGCACTCCCTCATCAGCTGGGTTTCTGTGCAGCTACAAGCTGATGTGTTACGGAGAGAGACAGCTCGCGGCTTCTCGCCTCCTCTGTGCTGTGCCACACACTTAGGCTTGCTGAGGAGCTCAGGTTTTTAATCTCCCAGTATTTGATTATTTCAGTCGATTTATGTACTACTACATCTTTACTTACTTTAATTGCTGGGCTGCAACATGCACCTGCTCAAGTGACTCCTTACTTGAGGAGGTGCATGGTCATTGATGAATAAAAAAATAACACAAGGAACAATAAAAATATTGGGCAAATGGAATTTTTTATCTATGTAAAAGAAATTATAGTTCAGAGTAAAGAATTATTGCAGCTGATGTTATGGTGGGCAGCACAGTGGCATGGTGGTTAGCACTATTGCCTCACTGCAAGAAGGTCTTGGGTTTGAATCCACCATCTGTCTGGGGCCTTCCTGTGTAGAGTTTGCATGTTCTCCATGTCTGCATGGGTTTTGTCTGGGTACTCCAGTTTCCTCCCACAGTCCAAAGGCATTCAGTTACTGGGGTTAGGTTAATTGGTGATTCTAAATTGTACATAGATATGAATGGTTGTCTGTCTCTCTGTGTTAGCTGTACGATGTACCCAGGATGTACCTGCCTGTTGCCCTGTGGCAGCTGGGAAAGACTCCAGCTCCTCCTGCAACCTTCAAAAGGATAATTGAAAGAAAATGGATGGATGGATGGATGATCCAGATCTTAAAGTGGTAGCAAGTCCTCAGAGTTATCATATGGAGACTGAATATCTGTGCAAACTATGTGCCATGTGACAAATGATGTGGAGCTCAAAGCTTGATGATACCTAAGGATATATTATTATATATATGGTATAAAAGACTGAGGACGTATGGGGTGTAGTCTTAAAACACAGAGATGTATTAACACATTGTCAGTCATTGCATGTCAGTGTGTACTTTCAGGCTTCCAGGGTTTCCAGAGGAGTGATGGTATTTTTCAGTACACAGAAAGATAAAAAAAACGAGTACTACATTGTGTAGTAAAAACCAGCAAGGTTGCACAAACAAAAAACTCTAAAAGTCTCTAAAAAAGGGTTAGGGTTAGGTCAGTCTGTACTCGTGCTTCAAAAGGCACAGATGAGAAAGTAAAACATATTAAAATCATTGAGGATTTTGTTTTGTTTTGTTTTCTGTGGCACTAATGTGCAGATAAGGCTGCACAAACACATATAGATCAATTATATATAAATCTAGACAATAAATCTCCTTTTTTCACATGTATCCACATCAATAGATTTACACAGTGTTTGATTTTTTTTTTGTGTTTCCCTGCATTTTACTATGTGAAAATCAGACATTAGCAGCGTGTACACTCAGTGCTACTCCCTTGTGTTTTTGCCAGTAACAACAGCAGTGATGTGGGCAGTTTACTGACATAATCATCTAATAAAGAGACTAATTACTATGACACATCTGGAGGCTAAATTGAATGGTTTGCAGATTAGCTGCGCAGGAACGGCTGCCAGGAGGGTGAACTGCGTTAACACAGCTGTCACGGATAATAGCGATGCATCGTGGTTTGGGATGAGCCATGCTGAATTAGTAATGGAAGTGACTCATCCAGAAGGAAACATGTTGGTTTCTAGAGCAGTGGATGCTCTGTGTTTTTCCATAAGGCAAAAACAGCAAAGACTTTTTGTTTTGTTTGTTTTTTAATGAAACCGTACTTATTATTCTACTCCAAGATAGCCGGACAGAATCCTACTCTGGAAGTTGTCGATTTTCACTTTCAGAGGCAGCTTGCAAACGGTGCCTTTATGTGTTTAAAGAATATCAAAGGCTGGTTCCTTCCCCAAATATGGCCACATGTTTTTGGAGCCTGTCACGATGTTTAACGAAACCTCACTGCGTGTTTTCATTATATCACGCTGAACTGTCTCCCAGTTGTTCCCGATCCCTTTGCACCAAGTAATTAGGTAGAAAACAAAGTTTCCCTGCTGCGTGTGTCACTGAAAGAGCCTTGTGGCTATAGCTCCAGTGTGCGAGTGTGTATTTGTGGGGTTTGTGCACTTGCCATGAAGCAGCAGTAGGGGTGCCAGCCTAGTTGCCATAGCAGCCCAAGATGTGCTCTGGACCCCTGCCTGAGGAGTAAACTCACTCACACAAATGAACGCAAACTGAGCTTTTTAAAAACCATAATAACCCCCAACAGTCAACCATTTAATGAAGCTAAAAAAATAAATCATAACAGTTAAATAGCGTTTTAATCCTGGAGTTCATCCAATAGGCTCCTGCACTGTCCCACAGTGATAACGGATAGATCAGGTAAGGTTCGAAAAGGTTTACGTGGGCTTGACCCGAATGTGTCGAGGCACTGCTGACAGGGAGTAAAGCAGTGAAGTACACTTTATAAATATATTAAAGAAATGCATTCTAAATATAGGCAAAGAGAAGCCCCTTTAGTCCCATATCTGTTCTGCTGCTGCATTGGTAAGCCTGAAGTCTCAAGAGGAGCCGCTCTGAAAAGCCGCACATGTGCTTTCCCCCTTTACTGCAGAAGAGATCAACATTTACTGATACCAACATTACACAAGCAGCATTATAGCTTTCAACTTCATCTTCACATGTTGTTTTATGACATTTGGCTTGTTTTATGTGTCATCCATCCATTCTCTTCCGCTTATCCTGTTCAGGGTCGCGGGGGGGTTGGAGCCTATCTAGGCGAAAGGCAGGGTACACCCTGTACAGGTTACCAGCCTGTGACAGAGCTAACACAGAGAGACACACAACCATTCATACTTATGGGCAATTTAGAATCACCAGTTAACCTAACTCCATTAACTGCATGTCTTTGGACTGTGGGAGGAAACCCACGCAGACGCAGGGAGAACATGCAAACTCCACACAGACAGGCCAGGGCCAAGGTGGATTCAAACCCAGACCTTCTAGCTGTGAGGCAGCTAACCACCACGCCACTGTGCTTCCCGTGTATAGTAGCAGATTATATGCTGTCCGTTTTGGTTGAGGGTTCTCGACCTTCAATGTGATTTGAGGTAGAAAGAAAACCCAGTTTGACCAAGAAAGACTTTTTTAAAGAGAAGAGAAGAAAGAGCTTTATTTGTCACGTACATTTCACATGCAGTGAAATCCAATCTCTGCATTTAACTCATCACACATAGACAATGTACAGAGTACAATGTGGAGCAGGGGGCAGCTAGAAAGTGCCTGGGGAGCAACATGGGGGATTAGGGCCTTGCTCAGGAGCCCACACTGATGCAAGCTCTGGGATTCGTATCAGGGTCCTTTCAGTGATGAACCTGCTCCTTCTCCTCTAGGCCACCACTCCCCTAATAATAAGCTCCCATGCTGAGGGATGGGACTGATGGGGCAAGAATGGATAAATGTGGCTTGTCCTATAGTTTGCTTTGAATGCTTACTATGGGAAGTACTACATAAATACAAATGATTTACCATTTATGTGACACATCTCAAAATGATATCAGATTATATTAAACTATATAGACAATATAGGGAGAAAGGACACCGCTGGGGAGAACAGGACGAGACAAGGGGAAGCAAAATTAAACAAAATGCACATGAGACAAGAAATTAGCAAAATAAAACAGGAAGGAACAAAAACCTGACAAGGCACAGGGAACACAGGGGACGGCCTGATGACTGAAAGAAAGTTAGCAGCCAAGAGCAAAATCCACCTAACTAGAACTAAGACTTGCTAAACTCAGTCCTAAATACCAAACAACAATGATATCAAGAAAGAACTGAACACAAAAGCACCGCCACTATAATGAGAAAACGGAAAACTGATGAAAAACAGCAAAACTCAAACTAATAACTCAGATGAATACAAAAGTTCAAACAGAAGGCTGAGTCACAGGTCCGGGATCATGCCACTGCAATGAAAAGTTCAGCTGCAAAATGTATTTAAAGAAGAGTTAATTTTTTCTTTAAATGACAACTGAGGAAAATTCTGATACTGGGCTAATAAAATGCTTGCTTACTTATTTTGCTTGGTAAACATATTGTTAGTGTGACTTACATTACATTATTAATTACCACAATCATCACTGACTCTCACCAGTTGCTGACCTTTTTTTTAAATTTTTTAACATATTACACCTGTAGAAGATGCTCAGGTCATGGAAGTCCAAGCTGTGAAGCTCCCGTGCACAGTTGCTGTATTGATGTTAATGCAAGAGGAGGTTTGGAGAAGGTATTTAGTCAGCAGAGAGTTGGTGCCTTTTATGCACTATGCACTTCAGCACTCAGGGTCTTCGCTCTGTAACTTTACATGGTCTACTGTACCGCTTCATGGCTGAGTTGCTGTGGTCCCTAAACTCTTCCACTTTGCATTAATACCACTTACAGTATCTAGAAATTTTATAAACTGGCTTGTTGCAGCAGTGGGATCCTATTACAGTATCATGCTTGGATTCAGCGAGCTCTTCAGAACAACCCATTCTTTCACATATGCTTGCAAAGGCAGGCTGCATGTCTAGGTACTTGGCGATGGGACTGAAAACAGCTGAAGATTTAGAGGTGTGGCCCAATAGTATTGTCTATACAATTCATTTGTTGCTACGCTCATGCTGCATCTAAGTGAATAATTTACCAGGTTATTCTCACCTTTGGTAATGTTTGGTGCACTTTTCTGAAAGTGGATGAACTAAAGAGATTTATCAATCCCTGCAAATAAAAATAAATAGCCTAGTTTAGGAAAGTCTTGCATTAGCATACTCATGATTATTCATCAAAACCCAACTTGATCTCTTCAAAATCCGACTTTCTCGAATTGAAACCTGCTGTTTTCTTTGGCTTAGTACTAGTTTTATATTCACCTTTTCAATCCAAATAATCATTTTGCAGAGTGTTGTGCTGGAAGTTGCTTCTTTGCTGTGCAAAGAAAATTTTCAGACATGAAATGCAAATGCTAAGAAACACAACATCAAATCTCTCACAACATGTTGTTTTCAACTGAGCTTTGCATCAGGACTTAGGTATGTGAACAATACCAGTGGACTGAGATAAAGACAAACTACTGCCTAACGGTCCACACTTTACATCAGCTGTGTCCGAGAATCAAATTAATTTAACGATGGTATAAGAATGTCTAAAAAATACTTTGATGATGTTTCTGCAGCAAAGCTCATTACACACACACACACACACACAACACACACACTGTACCAGCACCAGGTGAGTCACTAGTGGGCTTTACATCTGTTTCATATTACTTTCTAAATACAGTCTCTGCATTTCTATTTCTCCTCCCATCTGTTTTTTTTTCTCTCTCTCTCTCTCTTGTGGTTTCTTGTTTCCTTCCTCCTCATTTCTCCCACACTCACTCGCCACCTTCACCATCCCTTCTCCTCTCTCCATAGCAAAATTTCAATTATTTCTTCTTTCTCCCCTGTTCTTCCAATCTCTCATATTTCCTCCACTCCCTGCCTTCAGCCTCTACTGTAAATCCCTCCTTCCCACCACTGTCCTCCATTCTTTTTGCACTCTCTCCTTTCTATGGATGTGACAGCAGAAACTAGCAGAGAGCTCCAACATAAACTGTTGACTAAGGGGCTGAGTATGGTAATATTTCACACACTCTTCGGTGAGTGCTACTCAGACAGGCAGGTGGAGAGAGCTGCTAATGAGCGAACCTTTGAGTCCAAAATGACACAAATGAGAGAAATAGATAAATCTGCCAGAGTGCCACTGTCTCAGTTATTTATTGCTCTGGTTAGTCCTGTTTGCTGCACCTTATTACAAACAACACAATGTGATTTAATTACATAACAGATGTTTATCATTTAATTCCACTTTAAGACAATCGCTTTAGGTTTTCATGTAAAACCGAAATGTTTAGGTGTAATGTACTTCTTTTTTTGCAATTTTCCTGAATTAGCTCTGTATTCATGCTTCAGTTTTAATCAAGCATACATCAGTGTTAATATCAAATGGCTAATGAGGGATACAGTTCAATATATTTGATAAGATTTGATTTTAAGTGTCTGCAGTGGATGAACAGTGGAGGACAGGAGGAGCAAAGAGAAAGAGACTCATGGGAAATTAACGCCTTGTGAAGGTTTGTAATGGACACATCCATGGGTATAGAGCGGGCCAGCGTGGGTGGACTGACAGAGAGGTCACATAACTAACCATTTTTGTGTATGTGTGTGTGTTTTTTTATATAGTGTGAGTGTTTGTGGTCTCCATGTGGGACTGAAATGACTCTTAAGAGTCAGCAAACTAAAAGCTTTGCTACTCCACATGCACCCTTGTGTCTACATAAGGCATACAGAGTAAACTAGAACTGTATGTTGCATGTAAAACACACACATGCACGCGTACAAGGGACACACAGCTGCTGCGGGCGGACTTGCAGTTTCTGTTCCCGTTAATAAACTACAGTGCATGCATGAATGAGCTAATCTGTGTGTGTGTGTGTGTGTGTGGGTGGGGTTTAAAGTCTGAGAGCCTCTCTTTCCAGGCCTGATCTGCCTAATCAACCAATCAAGAGGAAGCAACCCACATCTGTCTTAACGAGGCAATTAAATTAGTGCTACTGAAGGGAACGGCTTCAGGGCGCTCACACTCCCTCCTCCTGATGCTCGTCTCGCTTTCTCCTCTTCTAGCTTTCTCTCTCTCTTAATTGTTATATTCTCTTTCTTACATCTTCCCCACTGTAGCACACTTGCTGTTTCTCTTATTTCCTCAGTGTCCCTTCATTTATGATTTTAAGTTCTTTCTACATTCTTTTATGCACTTCTCTCTTTCTGACCACACATTCCTTTCCTGTCAAATACTTGTTATTCTCCTATTCTGCACCTCTCCATTCTCACTACTCGCCTAATTGTACGGAGCTGCCAAATTGGCCACAGGAAATACAAACACTGCTCTGGCTGTATGCATTCAGGGCACATGGTGCTAGGTATAGGTCAAAATAGGGTTTGGGCTATATTTATGGGTGTGAAGTGCAACACAATGTGAGCCAAGTAGACACACAGTTGGGAGGTGATGCACATTAAAAGGACAATAAATACTGTTTACTTAAACAGCTGGCCAGACTCCTGATGTATAGTGGTGTTACTCCTTGTTTGACTGGTAAAAACACACCTCTTTGCTTTATCAGGATTGAGTGAGCCCATGATATGTTTTATTTTATAATGGAGCAAATTAATTGGTTACTACCTCAGACTGTATATAAAAGATGGAAGTAATGCTTTGTGAAGGAGATGAACCATTTGGACTTTCTTTTTTAAACTGAATGTGACTGTATTTGGATTAATGGCCAGTTGCCTCCAGGTGTTATATATCGTAAGGTAAAGATGCTTCAATATTAGAAGGAAAACCTCAAAACTGTGACCTCCTATGAGCAAGCACTTGACGACAGTGGGAAGAAAAAAATCCCTTTTAACAGGAAGAAACCTCCGGGGGAACCCATCCTAATTTTAGAGACTCTAGGAAGCACAAGTAAGCCTGCAGTCTGACAGTGAAGAAGTCTGTTAGGATAATGCGGTACTATAAGTTCTTTAAGATATGATGGGGCCTCATTATTTAGGACCTTGTATGTGAGCAAAAGTAATTTAAATGTAAATTCTGGATTTAAAAGGAAGCCAGTGAAGAGAAGCTCATATGGCAGACATGTGATGTCCATTTCTCATCCCTGTCAGTACTGTTGCTGTTGTATTTTTGATCAAATGAAGGCTTTTCAAGGAGCTTTTAGAATAGCCTGATGATAAGGAATTACAGTAGTCCACCCTCAAAGTAGCAAATGCATGGACTAGCTTTTCAGCATCATTCTGAGATAGGATGTTTCTAATTTAAGTAATATTGGACTGAAGGACAAATCCTAGTAAAAACAAAACAAAACAAAACAAAAAAACAGGTGAGTTATGAAAAATATCACCTATGATATTACAAATGTGAAGTCAGCCTGTAAATACGCTGCAAAGTTGAGTTACTATAACTTTCCGAGTCTGTGGAGATTGTTTGCTTTTGAAGCCAGCCTCAAGTGACCGTTCAAGTAACTGCAGTTTCAGGTATTTAGGTGTTGCATTCTGCATTTATCGTACTGGGTGAGAAAGTCTTCGTATTTTTGTTAAGAAAAAAACTGTAATCTGCTTTGTTTTTTTAACAACTTACCTCATTATGATTGAGTCAAATGCATTGCTTCAAGCACAGCAAAGACAGCACACACTCTTGCACCAGCAGGTGAGCAAACGTGTGTGTACCTGGAACCCTGCATCTCAGAACAAACAACTCTTCCCATGCTGAAGCAGATGGACAGCAGTAGAAGACCAAGCGAAGAATAAAATGCAGTAATGAGAAAACAGCATACAAATGACCATCACAGTCAGATGACTGAAGGTCGGCGCTGACTAATGAATCCTGGTTTCTGTTCTCACATGCTGATGGTGGGTTGAGAATTTGGCATAAATAACTACAACCAAAAATCTGCCATGACTTGGGTGAACGCTGCAAACTGTTGATGATGGTGTAATGGTGGAGTTCTCCTGACAGTAAACTGAGCTAGAGTGTGCCTGAGATTGTTCTGAAACAACCTATTACCAGCCTTCATGGAAGGTCATTTGATGTTTGTTGAGGTTTTTAATGATAATGATAAACGATGATTGGGAATTGCCAAACAATCTGGAGATGAATTAATTTCCTTTCAGCATGCGAGGACGAATCTGTAGTGTTTCTTGTGGCTGGGTAGAAATCATGCAACACTGGGTATCCAGATGAAATGTTGGACCATAGTTCTGAGAAGCATTAGTAAAAGTATCCCAACAGAACTAATCTAAAAGCCTCATTACGTCACACAGTGGTTAGTGATGTTTCATCCAAAAGCTTGAGCATTTTGGCCATTACCATCTTAGATGTGAAGAAGTAGGTATTGATCTGACTGAGAAACGTCAGGATACTGCAAGCTCATATAGTAGTGAATTGTCAGCATACACTAATTTATTGTCTGTCTTGCTCCAAAAGGGAGCACAATTTGTAAAATAAATGTTATATTCAATAATACTCAAAACTAGCATCAGAGAGATTCCACTGATCAGTCATCAGAGTATCTGCTAAGGTCATAAATCAGATGAGCAGCAAGTTTGTTTTCTTATAGACTTCTATAAACTTTGACTTCTCTTTAAAAACGAGGAGTTGGCACTTGGTGGCCATTAAGGGCAGACCTAAGACACTTTTAAATAGACCCAGGAGCCTGACACAATCCCTAAAGCATTTCTGTCCCCTCCTGGGAACGAAGCAGGGATCTTCTGTTTGGTAGGTGAATGTGTAAACCGTGACACTGAAACGTCGTCACCCTCTTTTGACCAAAGTTAGAAATTGAGAGGTGAGTGAACTCCGCCCGATCTATGTGGCGCAGTTTGTTTTTTCAAAAGATCAGAGAGAAATTTAATATTACGTGATTAGAGTGTGACAATCATGTTTTTGTTCTGTGTGGAAGTATGAATAATGCATATGTGATGTGATTTAGGATGGCTGGAGGACCAAAACCAAGTTTGTCTTTGTACAAACAGAAATTGGATTTAAATTGTCTCAATTTTTCAGCGACGGCGACAAAGAGATCAGTATTGTTTCCAGTTGTCTCGGATAATTGCTTCACTTGGGACAACGATGCTTCAGATACTTGTATGCGCACGCACACCCACCCACACACACACACACACACACACACACACACACACACACAATTACCACAATTGCCTCTAACAGTCAACAGAAATGTCCATTGCTTTTGAAAGCAACAATTAGCTTTCAAATATGTGCCTCACACGCACACGCATTCACAGCACACACTGTATATACACCAATGTTTGCTCTGTAGGCAATTAGCAACATTAGTTGCCACAGTTACCACATGTCTACAGGACAAAATAACAAAAAAATGACACACACTGGCATTTTAAGACTTTGCGTTGAGAGATGGAATCCGTGATGACCAAAAAAGCAACAACATTAGGGGGCAATAATACCAGAGGCAGATGTGGCACTAAAACCAAAATACAAAACACATGTGGAATATGGAGACAAACATTATGTAAGAGTTTATGCAACATATAACACTAAAAGTGTTGTATCAATGCATTCTTTTCTCTTTGCACTCTCGGGGTGTTGCACTCGGTTGTTTTGCCAGATGCCGCTGGCATGACAAAGATTTGTGCAAAAAAAAAAATCCTCTGGCTTCAGCGCCTTGACACACTGTTTGCAGCTACAGTGGACCAAAAGAGATATATTTGTTGGAGCCTAAAAGTCTAACTAAGTCTACTTAGGAAAAATATACAGATCACTAACGCTGCTCGCTGATCAATGATGCTCATCCCGAGTGTGACAATTTGAAAGTGAGAACCTTCTCACTATTGTGATAAACCCCCCACTGACACCAAAGGGCACCTTGTGCATATCTCTGGGACACCAGCGGCTTTGATTGAATGGAAATGTGCTGGTCTATTAGACTGGAAATCCTCTTAAAGAAATAACCTTTGCACAAAGTCACAAGGAGGATCCATGAATCTGTTTGTGGTGTAGCACTCATAGTGCCCCCTTCCTGATTCCTATTTTTCTCTCT
>VUQK01043827.1:84459-103454 GCA_015106715.1 Bujurquina vittata
GTTTAAAAAACTAAAGTACCCCCTTCCTATTTCCATTTTTTCCTTCTCCTTTTTTTTTTTTTTTTTTTTGTATATTTGTCACACTTAAATGTTTCAGTTTCATATTACACAAAGATAACCCAAGTAAATACAAAATGCAGTTATTAAATTATTTATGTATTCATTGACCCTGTGTGGCCCTGTGTGGAAAAAGTAATTGCCCCTCTGGTTAAATTATGATTCAACTGTGTAACCACATTTTATTTTTGGAAAACTGAGTTCCGTTTCACTTGCCGCACCCAGACATGATTACTTAAATAGAACCTGTCTGACAAGGGAGCCAACACACAGATTAAACAGAGGCAACGATAATGAAACACTAGGAAAAATTAACATGAAATCTTAAAGAAGCATATCAGGAACCAAACCTCAAACAAGAACCTCGAAAAATGACACACTGAAAGGCGCAAAATCAAAGTCTTTGTTAGCTGGCAAGTGCACCTTGTGTGACTATAGGGATAAACTATATAATAGAAATTTATATTTTATGAAAGAAATCAGTCATAATTCAATGAATTTGTTCCTACATAAATGTATTCACATCTCTGTTACTTTACTTAATATTATTCCTATTTCTGTCCATTTCATACACAAGAATGTATTTTATGCTTGAGTAAACGAAACCACACTTTAACATTTTTTTATCATACCTCAGTTGGGAAATTTTATAATAAACTGGGAATACATTAATGTGCAATTTTAGGGAGCTATGAGTAAAATATTTTTATCTGGAGAGTTAAAGATCCTGATTTCTATGCACGATTTCTCTGGATTTTATCTCCACACAGCACACAGTTAGAGGAACACTGTTTTTATTAACATCTGAAGCTGCACATTGACTCGGAGTCTCAGTCATGGTGGTCTTTTAATACACTGCTTGTAGCAACACAAATAATAATAAAATAGTAATAATAAGTATAAGTACTACACACCTCAGTATTTGAAACAAAAATGAGTTTATAGGCACTGTTAGAGAAAGACAAAAGGAAGTCCGCACACTGCAACGCTCCTGGCAAAAAATTTAATCAAAGAACCTTCACAGAATGGTAACGTTTTGGGCAACCATGCCCTTCTTCAGACTTTTATAGGCGCTGTTCACTTAAAAAGGTTGAATTTATTTGTGTTTTCAGGATTTTCCTTTGGGGAAAGCAAAACCTCTTACTAATACATTCCATCTTGGTGCTGTAAGTTGAAATGACCAATAAATATGTACCTTTAAACAAAAACAGACCACAGAGCTGCAGTCTGCATGCTGAGAGTTCCCTTTGATGATGATGCGTGAAAGAATTCCAGGACTATAACACCTACAGAACAGAAGCTTCAGTCTTTTCACTGTCCTCTGTTCATGCACAGCAAAAGTCAAAGCCCATTGTCTGAATTTCTAAAAGTTTGAAGAAAAGTTCTTGAATCCATCGACAAGTTGAAGATCCTGAAAGAATAACTCCCAGCCAGGTGCTGCAGCATCCTTTCATTACAATGGACCACCAAAGTCTGCTGCCAGTGTGTGAGGAAGACCAGCCAGTTTTAACCCACATCAAGCTTCCACTGAAGAGAGCTCAGGATGATGATGTACAAAGCTGCAACAGATGTCCTGACAGCTTCTCCCCAGAAAGGAAGAAACAGCGAATCTGTGAAGAGAAATCAGCGTTAAAAAGGCCTTACAGTCAGATTTCAAGAGGCATCCAAAGCATCTCTGAGATCTGCTCCCCAGAGAGGACGAAGATGAGGTTGACCAAAGACACTGATAAAAACGAATCAGCAGTGACGCCGAGCATCCCTGAAGGTGCCTCTTCCATGACTGTCCACCTCAGAGCTCAGAAGAGGAAAGACACGGCCTTGAGTACTCAGAGTGAAGCCCGAATCTCTGAAAGCACGCTGACAGAGACAAAGAAGAAGGAAGAGCAGCGAGTAGCAAACATTTGGATCATAGGATCAAGCTACATTAGACGAGGAGAGACGGGAGCACGTGAGATGTTTGGAGACAATTTCAGACTTAATGCGAGAGTCCAGTGGTTTGGCAAAGGAGGGATGCGCTGGAACAGAGTCCTTCTACGCTTTTACACAGAGCTGTCCACACGGAGCCCACCTGACATCTTAGTTGTCCATGCCGGAGTAACTATAAATATAAGAATATGAAATGTGAATATGAACATAAGAATATGAAATAAATACAAAGTCAAAAGATCAGTGCCAAAAGAGTCCAGTGTTTACATACTCTGCACAGAGATTAGACACCTCCTAATATGCTGTTCACGTGTCTATAAGTTGGGGCCACTTCAACCAAGCAGTAATCTTGCCCTTTTTTTTAGTTTAGTTTTTTATAAGGGGAAAAACAACCCAAAAAAATCTGAAAGGTTTGGTTACTGTTTAATTTGTGTGTCTCTTATTCTGAGTTGCCTAAAAGATGCAAAACAAATTTCAGTGCAAGCTGACAACATTAGATTTACAGTGCCATGAAAAAGTTTTTTTGTTTTTTGGGTTTGGTTTTTTTTTTGCATATTAGTCACACTGAGATGTTTCAGATCATCAAACAAATTTTAATATTAGACAGATAACCCGAGTAAATAAAAAATGCAGTTTTTAAATGATGCTTTTGTTTATTAAGGGAAAACAGCTATCCAGACCTCCCTGACTCTGTGTGACAAACAACATTATTGGAAAGCTGTGTTCAATTTCAGCAGCCACAGCCAGGCAGCACATCATAGCACAATCTAAAGAAACAACGTCAATGACATCTGTCAGTCTGGAAAGGGTCACAAAGCCATTTCTAAGGCTTTAGGACACCAGTGAACTACATACATTGAGATCCATCATTCACAAATGGAGAAAACTTGGAACAGCAGTGAACTTTCCTAGGAGTGGCCAGCCTACCCAAATAACTCTAAGAGCACATCAATGGCACATCCAGGAGGTCACAAAAGAACCCAGAACAACATCTAAAGAACTGAAGGCCTCACTTGTCTCAGTTAAGGTCAGAGTTCATGACTCAACAATAAGAAAGAGACTGGACAGAAATGGCATCCATGGGAGAATTCCAGGGAGAAAATCCCTGCTGGCCAAAAAGAAAACAAAGGCTCAACTCACATTTGCCAGCAAACATCTTGATCTTGAAGAGTGGGCCAGAATTCCTCCACAGTGATATAAAAGACTCATCGCCACTCATCACAAACACTTGATTGCAGTTCTTGCTGCAAACGTTGGTGCAACCAGTTACTAGGTTTAGGGGAGAATTACTTTTTCTCATAGAGCCAGGTAGGTTTAGATAGGTTTTTCCCTTAATAAATGAAATTGTCATTTAAAAACTTCAGTTTGTATTTACTCAGATTATCTTTATCTAATATTAAAATGTGTTTCATGATCTCAAACTTTCTTTGTTTGTCCAGCTAGATCTCAATACTGTTGAACATATTTTATAATAGAGATTAGAGCATGCCATAGGTCAGGCACCATCTTATCTTAAAGACCTCATCCGTATCACCCCAATAGAGCACTTCGCTCTCAGAGTTTACTTCCTGTTCCTAGGATACGTAAGAGTAGAATGGGAGGCAGAGCCTTCAGCTTTCATGCCTGTCATCTGTGGAACCAGCCCCCAGTTTGGATTTGGGACACAGATACCCTCTCTACTTCCAAGATTAGGCTTAAAACTTTCCTTTGTGATCAAGCTTATAATTAGGGCTGGCTCAAGCAACCCTGAACTCTCCCTTAGTTATGCTGCAATATAGGCCTAGGCTGCGTGTTTCTTCTTCATTCACTTCTTGTCACTGTCTATATTTCTAGACATCTCTGCATTAGTTATTATTAATTTCTGGCTCTCTTCCATAGCATGTCTTTTATTTTTGTCCTCTCACCAACAACCAGTCATGGCAGATGGCTGCCCCTCCCAGAGCCTGGTTCTGCCAGGGGTTTCTTCCTGTTAAACTGGAGTTTTTCCTTCCCACTGTTGACAAGTGCTTGCGCGTAGTGGGTTGTCTGATTGCTGGATCTTAGTTTAGTATAAAATGCTTTAAGGCAATTGTGGTGATTTGCTACTATAGAAATAAAAGTAAATTTAACTGAAATAAATCTGTCCATTAAGCAACCCAAACTTTTTGGTATCTGTAGTGCTTTCTCCTTGATGAATTATTAATATTGAGTGCACATCGACTTGAGCAATCTCTCCACTCTGAGCTGTTGAGAAATGTTGATCATTATGTCACAGCTTACGGGAATATGAATGTCTTTAACCACACAAAGTCGATAAATAAAGCACATTTACCTGCTGATTTGTCAAACTCAAAAAACACAGTGGTAGAATCACACATCACTTTCCAGTTTGTTGAATTGGAAACATTAAAAGGTCAATCTAAAAAGAAAAACAATACTTCACTCCTTGCGTGTTACTCATGCAAACATGTGACCACTGAGCGATTTTCCTTTTCTTGTCTGCAGGCCTCTCTCTGATACACTCACAACTCCATTTTGAGTAATGAATTATACACACATCAGCCTACAAACAACTTAAAAGCTGCCACTCTCTCCCCCCGCTCTCTCTATGTGTGTGTGTGTGTGTGTGTGTGTGTGTGTGCGTGTGCGTGTGTGCGTGTGTGTGTGTGTGTGAGACAGGAAAAAACTGACACATATACACACACAGCAGGATCGAGTCTTTGATTTTGAACACTGAAGTGTTCAAAATCTCAGCCAATCCAGGTTATGCTCATGCAAGCACAAAGTCCAGGTTCAAATCACAGCATGTCTTAAACATACAAAATAAAACAGGGGGATAAAAATGCATGCAGGGTTTTGGCTAGGAAAAAATGCTCAAATTGGCAGATTCAACAGGCTAAGTGTGCTATTTTCAATCAGCAAACTGTCACACCGCCTTTTCTTTGAAATTTGAAAATACATTTGCATAGAGGTTTATTACAGATGTTCAAATAGAGACCTGGATGCTAATAATACTCTCAGGTAGAAAGGGGATGCTGTGTCCCCAAGACACAGACAAGAATTGCAAAGAATAAATCAGGTGCAGGTTAGGGACCACTTGACTTATCAGCCGGAGGTAATGGACTCGGCAAATATCTACAAGAGGGATAATCTGTTATAAAGAAATAAGGGTGAAAATGATGACCTGCTGTAAGCATGAAAGGGCATCGGGGTTTTTGTTGTTCAACACATTTGCCAATGCATTAATAACTTAACATTTGTATATAGTTTTCTATACCTTTGCCATGACTGCTCACAGTAATCCAGTATTTTATGTGTCCGAGTGAAATTAAAACAGTTTGATTTCTATTTATTTACTCACTTATTAATTTAAAAAAATCTAGAGTTTAGATATGTTTTAAAGCCTTTTTTTAAACCATTTCATTAAGATATAAATGCAATCTTTCATTATATGAAGAAAAAGACAAACTGTATAATCCTGCCTTTACTCGACTATCTTATTCTGCTTCCTTATCTGCCTCTGCTGCCTCTGCAGTAAAAGTAATAACAAGAAAATGAGTGCACATGTAATGTAATCACTTGATCTGTACATAAGACAGTCATGAGCAAAACAATCTCAATAAAATTACATGTGAGCAATTTGCACAAATAGAATGAGGTTACAGCAACACATTGATAGTAATAACCACCATAAAGAAACAGAGCAACTTGAGGCAATGAAGATTAGAGACAATAAAAAAAACTGTAATATTCTGGACAGTCCTGTGGAAGCAAGGCAATGGACAAATGACATTCCTGTTACACTTCAATGAAATCTGCTCCTTGGGACGCTTGTACAGTTGGTGCAGTGTAATAGAGAGTCTGTGCGGACCAAAATTAACAGGCATGTCTGCACAGACCCTCAGAACGCTTACTGTCTGAGGACTTGGACGTCACTTGGACCCAAGAAAACAATAGCAGACCCTAGTGGACCCGTGGACGTGGAAAGTATAATGACCCTTATATACAGCTGTGGTTTACCTCTACACATCATAGGCATGATTTTCATGGTAATTTTGAGCTATTAATGAATTATTTGAACTTTTTCCAGGACAGAATGATTGCACCGAGTACATCTTTAATGACTTTAAAAAGAAAGGTCCATAAAGACATGGATGAGCAATGGAGAAATGTGATTCATTACTCGAGAGAAAACATCTCCACTGCTTTAGAGTTTAGTGTCAGCGTGCTTTACACCACTGCATCCAACCCTTTGCATTGCACTTAGTGATGTAAGGCTTGCATGCAGCTGCTCAGCCATGGAAACCCATTCCACGAAGCTCTCTACACACTGTTCTTGAGCTGATCTGAAGGCCACATGAAGTTTGGAGGTCTTTAACAATTGACTCTGCAGAAAGTTGGTGACGTCTGCACACTACATGCCTCAGCATTACTAATCCCACTCTGTGATTTTACAGGGCCTACCAGCCATTCTTTCACAAATGTTTGTAGAATGTATTTCAGATCATTTTATGGAGTAACATAAAAGTAACGAGTAGCAAAAAGAATTACCTTCTCCGGGAGGTACTTAAGTAACTCACTGCATTAATTAGTAAAGTAACAAGTTATTTGTAATACATAACTTTTAGAGTAATGAAGGAAACACTGTTTTTGGTGTGTGTCACAAGGGTGCCAGTGGCAACTATAAACCAACCGTAAGCATGCACAGTACAGAGAAGATGCTATAGAAAATTTGACTTTAACAAGTCAACATGTCAAAACAAAAGAAACCAATGTCCTCTGTTGGTCATTTTGTTCTCTTTTTCTCTATATTTTTACCCATGAACGGCAAAAAAGAAGGCAGCCTGATTTAAAATGCATTAACTGAAGGTAAATGATTTGAAGTATGAAGTATGTTCATCATTAAAATCTAATTTTACTAAACATATGGCTCAATTGGAAAATCCAAGAGGAAGCATATGTGATTCAATAATCAGAACATTTTATATCAATCAAACAGTGGGGGGGGGGAAAGATATGGCTCATTTTGCTAAATAATTATGTTGTTTCTTCAACATATCCCAATAATGTGCAAAAGCCATTGAAGTCATTATTTTGTCTCTGTACAAAAGCTGTGCCATGGGAGACATGATAGAAATACACATTTGGAAAAACATGTTTTTGAGAATGTTCACCAGAGGTTTGAAGGTTTTCTCTATAAGTGATTTGAAAATAAGACATTTGAGCCATGTAATATATTTTCTGAAGTTCTGATATCATCAGCTTGATTTTTTTTTTCAGCCAAAAATTCACATTACACTGAGTTTAGAGTTATTCAGCATCTTTATGTACAGTAAGACTTCCTTCTCAAGAAATGCAACCCAACATTTTTATTGCAGTTTTTAAAAAGACTTATGACACAAAAATAACACGCTACCCAGTTAACAAGAGTAACACATTTGACAGGACTCATTAGAAGAAAAATAGAAACCTTTATTTAAGATAAATACATTTTATTGTCTCTCTGTGTTCAGAATCAGCATCTGCTCATCTGTTCTCAGTAGAACATTACAATTGTTGTGATGATTTAAATGAGCACTTTGCAGTTTCCCAAACAAAAATGAGCCATACTTCATGAAATCATTGCTTTGTTTGATATCCGTATATTTGACATGAGTATATTGCTGTAGACAATACAGATTATGCAGGAAAGCAACTGCTCCTTTAATCAGGTAGTGAAGTCTAGATAAAGTGATTTATTTATTCAGTGTTTATGGCCCTGATATCTGCAAAGGTTATATTGTCTGTAACTACATAATTGTGTTTGGATCAGTTATATTAATCCTTTCTACAAGTATCATGTGAATCCCATGCTTTTATGTAATTACTATGTAAATGCACTTCAGCATATTTTACCATGCAATTTCTGTATAACAATAATAAAAATGATGATGATAATAATAATAATAGTTAATTAATGTTTTAATCAAAAACACTCAATGTAAGCATAAACTATGACAAAAGGCCTAAAGCCATACATTTTTGTAAAAGTAGCATCTAAAGCAAGTACCCAAGAACATGAATGTGCAGACAATAATACTGAGGAATTATTGAAGGGGAGAAGAAACGTTCCATGCTGCATTTAAAAAATCTCTCCACTGAAGGGATGGAAATCATTTGTTATTGGTTGTGCAACTTTGAGGCAAACTATTGCTGAGTTATCGGGGTTTTATGGGGTGCTGTGAGGCTGTACTACACAGTAGTAGCTGATAAAGCTGAATTGCCAGTCATGATGTTTTCAGCAGCTTAGTTTGGAGGGTTAATATGCTACATGCGTACAGCTGTGGCTGACAAACATCTCAATCTTAAATCTCACATCTGTCACATCAGCCATCCTTCCCTGATGCTCACATTTCTTTTATTCCTAAAAATCCTACAGCACTCCTCCGTAAATCCTCTCCCAAATTAGTAATAACTGAAACAGAGGATTAGAGGCACTATGATCCTCTGTTTAATCCTCAGTTCATTCTTAAAGGGATACCTTCATTAGGGGGGTATTTCTAAAGCTTGCCATTTAAGGCTAAACTCAAGAAAGTCATTATCCCAAAAAAAGGACAGCTGTGGTGTGTGTGTTTCATAAGCTTGCACAATGTGGTATAAATTCAAGGTATTCCTTTCACTAGACACTTTGTCATTTGCGCGTTTGCTGTACAGCGACACAAAGCCACATGTAATGGACTTTTCAAAAGAGAAGCCAGAGACAGCTGCTTGGAAAACCACCTGGTTTCTGTTGATTTAACGATACCAAAAGCATGTGAGCAGTGAGGAAAGTAATGATGCGTAGACACAAAAAGAGTGATTGTACACTTTCAAAGAAACTGTGATTCATTACAATAATGTGTGTGTAGAAGGTTGTTGATATTTCACTTTTTGGCCTCCTCTCCTCAGCACATCGTGGACCTCAGCAGAGAAACACATGCCTCAAGATAGCATCGACAAACAGGATTTGCTCCTAGTGTGACTAAAAGACATTACCAAAACAATAACAATATAACTCATCTGTTTAACATTCAAATAAGGTTACACAGGAATGCAATAACATCTGTTCATGGCCCTTACATGTGCAAAGGTTTATGATAGTTAATATACAATACAAGACTCTCAAAACTCAACCTTTTCTCTCAACCAAGGGAGATTTCCCCCTTTTTTCCAACTATTTCTATTGGGTTTTATTTTATTTTATTTTTTGGTACGATATGAGCATAAATTTTACAGTGACTCTGAAATAAAATGATAAGGAGAAAGAAAGAAAAAGAAGCTGTCATTGGGAATAGTGGATTTGTTGAAATAATCAACAAAGGGTTGCCATATCACATAAAATAAATTCACATTTTCTCTTAGTGCGAATTTGAACTTTTCTGGCTGTGAGTGAGTCGTTAAATCTTTCAGCAGGGTTCGATGGGGTTGGTGGTTTCTTTGGTTTTTCAGTTCAACAAAATGAGTCTTCATGCCAGCAATGACACAAATCAGACCAATATATACTGATTATTTGACTGTTCTAGGGTGCCTGCTTGCATCCCAAATTGGGCCGGGACTGGGTCTGGAATGATCTTGTTCCACAGAAATTCTGATGGTCATTTTAGTCGTGCCAACGGCTAAACTGCAAACCTTTTTTTGGGGTTATAATTAACACAACCTTCCCCTGAAATTATGTTTAGACATTCATGTTTAGATGAGGGTGTATCCTAATGATTTTAGTGATCTCTTTGCCTCTTTCTGTCAGTACAGTAAGGTGCTACCTTCAGTTTTTGAGTAAAATGTTTTCAGAACCATTAAATATGCACGCTCCCCCGAGGATAAACTCTTACCAAATGTTAGAATCAATTCTCATCTTGTGGCATCGGCGCATCAGAGTTTTTACCTACTCCAATATCTCAGAATCAACTGGATGAAATAGCAGGAATATTTAATGGACTACACATGCAGTGGATTATGTGGACTAGAGGAGATGGGTATAAAACTAACCTTCCAATTAGTGGATAACCCTTTTTGTAAAACAGAGCTTACATGTTCACGAGTGAGTGAATGGACTCCACTGTGTTGATGCCAGTGTTAGCCTGCTCTGCTGGTGCCAGTGAACACTGGTTTAAAGCACTATCATCACTGTGATCATGTAAGCATACTGAGCTTAAAGTGGGCCATATTTTATTCTTCCTCCAGTATACTAGCTTTGAATAATTCATGGATCAGAATAATCCATATTTATCGTCTCCTGGGTCTTGATCCACTCCCTTTGTCGAGACATTTTAGCTCTCTTCCTCCTCCCTTTAAGCCAACAATCTTCTGATTGGCTGCCTCTTGTGAGCAGGTTTGAACAGCAGGTTGGTCAGGCTCCTGTGCTGCTTGCCAGTGCTGTGTCCCTGAGACGACTAAATGAAAAATATATGCACACCCTGATATCATACAGATCCAAGAGTAGAGAAACTGTCCAAAAATGAGCAGCCAGAGCTTTTGGATCACAGCTGTATGTTGGACACTTTGGCCATGGTTAATATGAGCATACATCACAGCATATACTTGAAGCATATGCTGTGCTATAGTGGCAGTGGCGCAGTGGGTAGGCGCTCGCCTTGCCAGTTCGAACCCCTGTCCATGCGCTGCGTTGTGTCCTTGGCCAAGACACTTAAGCCACATTGTCTAACCGTAGCGCCAGTCTCTGGCTGCATGACTGCAGACGCTCGTCTATGCATGAGCAATCTGGAACAATCATTTCATTGTGTGCCTTGTGAGCACAATGAGTTGAACCTAACATCTAACATGAGCTCTCCTGTAACGTTTGGCTAAAAACATAACTAGTTTTGCAACTTATTGTCACTGCATCTGCAGCCCTGAGCTCCTGTACACCTTAGTCTTGATAAAATCATGGCAGGTGGAACTGTTACAGCTTCTATAGGAACTCATGCAGTGGGCACTGCATAAAATGACTTTCAAACGTGAACGTAGTGTAAAACAGACAGGGGGTAAAAGGACAAAGGGGACTCAAAATGTGGATAAGGAGAGATGGGAAAATAAATGAAAGAGTGAAACTGAGACAGTGGAGCACTAATCCCATTTCTATTTTCCTCACCCTCTTTATCTCTGCTCTCTACCATTGTAACTTCCTCAGTTCAGTCGGGAAACTCTTCCTCCCTCTCCCATAATACCCCTCACTCCCCCCTTTTGTCTGAGGTTCAACGACCCCACTCAGTACAAGAGCATCATCGTGGGGATGAGATAACCTTTTAGTCCATCCTTTTAATCTCTCACACACACATATCCTCTCTTTGTCTACGTATTTCTGTTTCCATCCATCCCTCTCACTCTTCTCGGCCCCTGCTTGATTGTGTGTGCATAAATGTACAGCAGACTCAAATGTCAAAGTAACTAATAAAACAGGATTCAATTACAAGCCACCCCTGCTCTGAGGTGAATTAATGTTCGTGAATATTACATAAAACTTGTAAGTAAAAGCTTTTTCCTTCACTACCTCACCTCCACAAAGAGCCTTCTTGGCTTCTTGTCAGTCAAAGTGGCTGTGTCAGAAAAAACATCAGTTACTGGAGTCCTTATTGCAGCTTATCGTCCGCTTGTTTCTGGGAAGCAGCGCAGGTCTTTTTGCTTTACATCTGAATGCTTGGTTCACCTTTCTGGTGTCTCACGAGCCTCTCTCTCTAGTGGACATAAACACCCATTTATGCACCACTTTGTTCTCCTGCAACTCTCCACGTGCTGCCACTTTATATATGAATGGAACAACACTCGATCGAACTAAATTTAAGAAAATTACTGTAAATGTCTGCAGCCACATTGGCGACCATATGAGGATGTAATGTTCTCTAAACTCTAGAAAACAAAATTACTCTAAACTGGAGTTGGCAGCAAATGACCAATCATAAACCTTGAGGCCGAGAGTACTGGCAGCGCTGTGGCTGATTTTAGAAAGAGTGATATTGTAAAAAGCATGAAGTTCAAACACTTAATGAAGGCTAAAGGCAACACAGCAGGAAAAGCTCTGTACAGTATTATAGTATTATGTACTACTGTACAGTAGTTAGTTACACTTTGTTGCAACTCACTCAGACATTCAAATCATTAAATACAGATGTTCCGATTACTTCCTGGGCCACAGGTGTATAAACCAAGCACCTAGGCATGCAGACTGCTTCTAAAACATTTGTGAAAGAATGGGTTCCAGCGTGGAACACCTGTGCAACAAGTGTAGTAGTGAAATTTCCTCACAACTAAACATTCCACAGTTACCTGTTAATGGTATTATAACAAAGTGGAAGTGACTGGGAATGACAGCAACTCAGACCCTGTAAAATCACAGAGTGGGGTCAGGGCCCATTGTATACAGAGGACAGTAACTTTCTGGGTTTGGTGGTTGCCAGGCGAACGGTACTTATCTCACTGCGTTATGCCAAGTGTAAAGTTTGGTGGTGGTGGTGGTGGTGGGGTATTATGTAGGGTTGTTTTTCAGTAGTTGGGCTCGTCCCCTTAGTTCCAGTGGAACGAATTCGGAATGCTTCACCATACCAAGACACTTTCATGCTCCCAATTCTGTGGGAACAGTTTGGGAATGCCCCCTTCCTGTTCCTGCGCACCAGTGCACAAAGAAAGGTCCATAAAGGACATGGATGAGCAAGTGGGTGGGGAAAAACTTGACTGGCTTGCACAGGGTCCTGACCTCAACCCAACAGAACACCTTTGGGCTTCTGGAGGAATGGTCAAAAATTCCCATAATCACTCCTAAACCTCGACGGGGGTCGTAGAAGGTCCTTAACCCATCAGCAGGACCTGTATCTGCACTGCCAGAGCCCTGCAAAATGACCTCCAGCAGGCCTCTGGCGTGAATGTCTCCAGCCAAACAATCAGACACAGACTTCATAAGAGTGGCCTGAGGGTCTGACGTCCTCTAGTGGGCCCTGTGTTCACTGCCCAGTGGAGCTCAAATGGGCTTTGTCATAGAATACCAGAATTGGCAGATCCACCACTGGCACCCAGTGCTTTTCACAAATGAGAGCAGGTTCACCCTGAGCAATTGACAAATGTGAAAGGGTATGGAGAACTCTGTGCTGGTGCAGTGAGTCATGGGTTCTTCATGGTGCACAATAATGCCTGACCTGGCGAGAGTATGCAGGTATTGACTGGTCCCCACTCTTACAGCATCAGGGAAGCATAGGGACCAGATTGGGAGGAGAATGTCCCAATGTTGTCAGGCACATGGGGCCCATAAAATTACTTGGTAAAATTGGACTAATTAAACAACAGATTACCAAAAGGACTAGTGTGCCACATCATTTTTGCGTTTTGATTTTTGGGGGTCCTTGAAATCAGCCCTCTGTAGTTTGATCTTTTTCATGTCCACCAAACGATGTGGCATTCTTTCATTCCTAACATTACTCAGTCTGTATCAGTTTAGATATGCAGCATGATTTCTTTTCCCACTGAGATCTGATGTGTTTTCAAAGTGTTCCTTTAATGTTTCTGAGCAGTGTTTTTCTTTTATAAATTTAGCTTGAGAGGGGACACACAACAATGGATCAACAGCAGAATTGGGCAGTTTCTCATATCAGCTGATGTTGATCCATTTAAGACACAGGCATCTCCTCCACATCTCTCCCAAGGGCAATATTTCCATTGTTTCACATTTCCAGCTGGTATATTATATCTGTTTATCTCCATCACAACTGTAATTAATCACAGCGATTAGAGAGCAGCAGCCCTGTGTCTACGGAGTGAAGATTAAAGGATGAAACCGGCATTATGAAATTTTGTGCTTGGTTGTGAGCTGATAAGGAGCATCCCTGCATTCATGTTTGTGCATGTAAACATAATAAAGGATGCCACTAGTTACTTGTAAGCGAGTCCTGATGCTAAATTGTCAAACAGCATTGAGAATGAGCGGAAACAAAGGTTTTTGTCTTTCTGCTTCTACCATCTGTGTCAGCCTCTCTCGAACTTTCCTTCTGTTTTTATTACTCTCTGTCCTCACCTTTGCTCTCTCTTCACTTTTAATTCAATCTAAATGAGCTTCACTAAAATAAAAAAATTTAAAAAGCAGTAAAGTACACTCTCTTGCTCTTCAGTCTACTTTCCTGATTTCCAACTGCTTTCTCTCACCCCTACCTCCTCCATTTCTTATTCCCTTGGATCTCTTTCATCACATCCACCCACCACGTCTCTCTAACACTCACATTCCGGGTCTTTCCTCGCTGTCTAGTCCAGCCTGTCCTCACTCCTCCTCCTGTCTCTACTCTGTCAATCACACCCTCTTCAAACAACAGCTTAATCAACAGATTAATTACTTCCAACAGTTTCTGTCTCTCTCACCCGCCGCCCCCACCTCACCCCAAATCCCTGCATGTTTTTCTTTCAGCTTCTCTGCCTGACAAAGCAATAAATGAAATTAGCAGGAGATAAAAATGCATATCTTCCATTTCATCTTCTTTCACTACCATCACTTCTTCCTCTCCCTCTGTCTCACACTTCCACCCACCATCCCCTCTTGTTTTTTTTTTTGCTTGCTATTAGTTTCTGCAGCAGCAGCAGCTCTAATCTCTCTGAGCACACTTCCTCATTCCTCTTTCCCATTACCGGTCAACGCCAGATTAATATACCGGTATAAGAAATCATTTTCCAGTTTTTCTTCCTTTTACTATTTTGTGTCACTCCTTCCCTCAGACCTACAGTACTGTATGTGTCCAACTGCAAACGAATTGCTGATAAATTTACATTCATGCCACCATTACAGTGAAGCATTAAAATGCAGGGAACCAAAGGGGCAAGCGGGCAGTAATGAACAGACCTGGACCGCAGGTGTGTGCGCGCATTAGCAGGAATAGCTACAGTCTCGGTTATGTGTTTGAAAAACATCACTCTCCGTGACTTTGCTCTTACTATTTTTTATTTGTCTGACTGCTGCTGGCTCTCCTCAATTTTCTTTTACTCTTTTCAATTCCGAAAGCCGCTCGGCTCGCCTCTGCTCTTTTCTTCTTTTTTACACTCTGCAGAGAACAGGCATCAATAACCAGAGGCAAAACAAACTGTGTGAACTGTACAGAGAAAATTTTCAATAAAAACAACAAATGTACACTCCCCGGTGACTCCATTAGGTACATGCATACAATGCAATCAGATAGAACAGTTCTGGTGCATTCCCTGCCTTTGTGAAGCTTAGAGTTTGGAGGGGTTTGTATGAGAGGTGTTACCAAGGTCGTAGTCAATGGTGGTGGTGTGGTGCTGGACAGGAATTAATCCCCCTCTGACATTTCAGTAAAAGCAAACATTATTGCTGTAAACGTCCGATTAATGGCTGAGCTTGGATTTTGGATTGCGTTGCATTTTACCTCTTTTAAATTATAAAGTGCATCTTAAAAAGTGGCTGCTGAGCGTGCAGGATTCAAAGATGTAACAAATTCTGATCACCTGTCTTCTATTCTAAGAGGTAGGAAGATGCCTGGGTGATCTGAGTGCTGTGATTCCATCTGTTTTCTGCAGTTAAAACATCAGGTGCTGGATAATCGACAAGTTTGGGATTGGAAAGATGATCAGTGCAAAGGAATAATAAAGCAGAGCGACGCTAGTCCGAACTAAAATAGATCAAAGATCGGCTTTGATGAACGGCTGTCTCCAAAATGCTTGATGATGTAATGTGGGCCATTTTTCTTATCATAGAGAAGGAAGTTATAACAGTGGCTCTGAAAGGAGCGATGCAACACAATTAGCAAAATCAGAGTACAAGTGATTGGGTTTGGGCTGTTTTGGCCACTAAGTGCCAACACAACAGCTTAAATGTACCTTTGCCATCAAGTCTCTGGATGTCTGCTGGTGTGATGGAGCATCATTGTTCCAAAAGATATTCCCTCATTTGATGTTTAAGTGATTTTAATGGCGAGCACTGTCTATTGGTGATCAGCTGGTGTCTCCAAAGGCAGAATATGAGCCATATCCCTTTAATATCATGAAAGCACAAAAATCCCACCCCCAGCATGAGGGAGCCACTGGATCCCATTGCTAGAGAGTTCAGGGGTTCAGATTTTTCCTTTAATTTGGCTTATTTTGTGCATAAAAGTGCAGGACATTTTTATGGTTGGCAACAAGAGCACAGAACTCAGTTCATGCCCTTGCTTCACCTCTATAACACGGCATCTTTAACACACAATGCAGGAGCAATTTAATCTTCTGCAGCTCCACAGGAACTCATGTTCACTGCCTCCACACTGTAATCACAGTTTGGTGGTGATACTGAGACAACCAGCAAAAAAAAACCCACAAGTACTGAGATTGGTCTGTGAAGGAGGCTCGTGTGCTCTCAAAAGCATTAATAATGCCAGTGGAGATCCCATAAAGATATATTTAAGTTTATCTTGCACCAAATATGCAGTGATACACAGAAAAATATGCAGAGAATGTGTTAAAATAACTGACAGGAAGGTCTTTTTTAGCTTAGTCAGAAAGATGACAAAGCGAGACACTGAATCATGTTCATGGAAAGAAATCCTGCTCACTGCAACAGTGCCCCCAATGATACAACCAGACAGAGAGCACGGCAAAATCTCTCGCTGACACATTTGTGCTGGGAAGTCATTCGTGAACTCGGTAGTCTGAGGCTCAGTAATCTGCTGCTTACTTTGGCGGTGTGATTTTAAATTTAAATATCGTGGTAATATGACAGTCACCAAGTTAAATCCTGCACCTCGCTGTGAATGAATTCCTGTGCTGGAGGTTTCCACACAAAGAGACTGCCATAACACCTTGATGCAGAAGCATAAATCCATCTTAAGCCCTTGAGGCATTTCCTGGCAGCTGCTCTACTGTTGGTATTTGGAATCAGTGAGGTTGGCGCTATTTCCTCCCTCCTTTATGTGCATCAACACCCATCAATATATTAGTGAACACTCGCTCCAGAGGTAAATGTCACACATCTTACATAATGCTCGAAGCTTTGAATCTCATTAACAATGCCCCAGTAACTATGGCGATGAGCATCATCGGAGACCCCCAATGTAACTTATGCTAAAAAGGCCAAGAGGTTGCCATGACAACTGGAACAAAAACAAGGGTGAGAAAGTTGGAGCTGGTTTATTGAAACCTGGATACACACACTCACACACACACACACACAAAGGTCACAACCAGAGTAACAGACACTAATATATCATTAATGTAGGGGAAAAAACAAGAGGCCGTTAACATGTTAATCTTCTCCTTCCAGTTCCTTTTTATCATCATCGCTCTGCGCTCCAGCCTCATCCCCCAGCATGTGAACACCCTCGCTCTCACACACACACACAGGAGGTCTGTAATGACAGCCTGGCTGGAGCATGTTAGAGCAAATTCACATAAATGTTAAACAGCACTAATATTAGCACCAATATATCATATAAATGCTTATTATATAAAAGATGTTTGATTCTGTTGTGAAAGAAACTGTTACATCCTGTTATCTCAGAAAATGGACATTTTCAGAGCCACTAGATCTTTATCAGTCATCCTGTAACAACATCATTATGACACATGATGTTTTCTACTGTACTCAGTTGATCTGGGACTATCTCGGAGGGAAGAAATTTCACAAACTGACTTGTTGCAACCTTGGCATACTATCACAGTACCAATCTGGAATTCAGGCAGCATTTTAGAATGACCCATTCTTTCACAAATGCTGGTAAAAGCATGTATAACCCATGCAGATGCCCGAGCTGTCGCTGCAGACTGTGAAAGAACATCTGACAAACCTTCTACCAGATGTGTGCATTTGGTAGAATGAAATAGTGAGAGAACTGTGTCCTTTCATTTGTTAATTATAAATCCAGTGTAGTAAGGTATTATCTGTTAGAAGCAGACAAACTGTTGTAACACCTAAATGAAACCAGCTCTGCTCCACAGTGGAATTGAACCTTAGTGGCTCAATTCAAATATGATGCTTCAGCTGAGAAGCAAAGTATTTGGAATTTTGCTCCAAGAAGCCCATGATCCAGACAGTATAAAAAAATTCTCCTGTAAAAACACATTATATCTCGATATGTAAACTAATTATGGTGGGAGGAATGAAGTTAGAAAATGGATGGGTGGATGTAAATTACTCTAATGGGTTCATAGATAATAGAGGTCATTTAAAGTAAAATATCATTACAATGTTGTGCGTTATTAAATATTTAGCAACTTTCTCTTTCCCATTTTTAAAAGCATTATTTAACTGAATGGATACTTCCATGTATGATCAATGCATAATGGCCAGTAACTTATCATTAGTCATTATTATAGTCATTATTAACCACTTCTGGTCGATGGAAGAGAGAGGACATGAGGAAGCATAAGGTAGCATAATAAAAAATATCCCTCCTGTTTTGTCTATCCATTTATTTACTTATAACGAGAGTTTCTTATTCGTGTTCCTTTTACCATGTTCTTCACTTTATTTTTGTAGGTAGGTTCACCTCCTGTGACCAGAATTTGGGTCCTCATTCTGTTAAATTCAAATCAAAGTAGTAGCTGATCATTTTTCTGTTGTAAAACTATTCTACTTCTGTCTCATGATGAAATGGAGGAAAACAAAATGATTACACTAAAGATGAAATCTGAGCCCTGTGCCCTCCAATAGCTGGAATGGGTCCTATCCCAACTGTGTCCCTGAATTGGAAAAGTAAATGATGGATGGACGGATGGAATATGTATCTTCCCCAGCAGTATATTGTGACCTGCTGCAAATAACTATTAAATATATGAATAATGTTTGAAAACTATAACATTTCTAAACACATGGAGGAGTGGAAAGGAGTATATGCATCTTGTCTATGAACTGAAGTGTGATGTCCCAGAGAACTCACAATATTTTTATCTGCTCCCTCTGAAACCTCCTCTTTCTTTTTGCACTTGAAGATGCACATTGTTTTGAAATTAATTAGGAACATAGAAATTCTTCCTTTATTTGTTTCCCTGTATCTTAAAAAAACAACTCCATTTTAAATGGAGGAGGTAATGTCCTGTGGGAGAGTAAACAACAGTCATAT
>VUQK01043831.1:0-11705 GCA_015106715.1 Bujurquina vittata
GTCATCAGTAAGTTGCACCCCCAGGAATTTGTTGCGTTTCACTGATTCCACAGCGCTGCCACTGATAGTGAGGGGTGTGTGTGGCTTGTAATTTTTCCTGAAGTCTATCGTTATTTCCTTTGTTTCGTTTACATTGAGGTGTAAATTGTTAATATTGCTGCTAAGCACGCAACTAAAAAGCCCTCCGCCTGAGTCCGGTAAATATTAATAGTGTATACAGTAATAGCAGCAGCGTATCTGGAAGAACAGAAGAGAGATGTGGAGATCCGGCTGCGAAGTACCACCTGTTGGGAAAATGATCAAAGTCTGTGTTTGTTTTGAAAATGTCCATGTGAGGAAAGAATGCTCACCTACTGCAGACCAAATCTACCTCCAGGTACAAATAAATCAACATGAACCTGAAGAAGAGCTTGCAACACAATCCACAAAAAACACTGTGGTTTAGCTCTCTCAGGTTATGTCAATAACCATCTGTTGTCACTCTTAATAATTGATGACACAATTAGCTCTTGTCTGACACATCTGCCGTCATCTCATTGCTGACTGCTTGGCTGGCAACCTGCTCTCACCAGCTAAGCTGAACAGCTATTGATTTCCTGCCTCGTTCCAGAGCACCGTGCGAAATCATGTCCCGGCTGTATGGGAGAAGAAACGCTGTTGGGTTTTTCCAGTAATGCGTGTTGTCTCTTATTTAAATGCTGTAAGTGCAGTTTTATGTGTAGCACCGATCAAACACCGGCAGCATTTCCCTTCCATGTTAAGTAAAACCACTGATACAACATTACAGAATTATTCTTTGGTCTAAAATACAGGGTTTTTCATTTCCTGCCTATAAAGAAAACCCCCCTGCACACCAAGTGTTAAACAAAAAATAGTCAAGTGTGTGGACCTCCGGTTTGTACTGAAGGAAATGCTCCAGGTTTCCACCTAAGCTTAAATCCACAAGCACGTCAGCATCACCTCCTTCTAAATAAGCTGAACGTAAGAGGGAACAGGTTACAGATCAGTTATTAGGGAAGTTTAGAAGAGCAGCATGGGGGTCAAAAGAAGGGCGTCAGTTCTTTTGAGCAATTCAACAGTTACAGTAAATGAGAAGTCTGTGGCTACAGACACATCCACTTATACTATAGAGCTGGTGACACCAACAAACTGATCAGGAGGGCCTGATCTGTGATTGGCTGCAAACCGGACACCTATGAAGACCTGGTGGAGATGAGGTCACTGACCAAACTGTCATCCATCATGGATAAAGCTGACCGCCCTCTGCACCACTGCAGGCCGTGGAGCACCTTCTCTAACAGACTGATTCAGCTGCGCTCCCACAGGGACAGATGTAGGAAAGCCTTCATACCACATGCAATAACTTTATGTAATGCAACACATCTGTCCAGCACATGCAAACACAATAAGACACTTTATTGCACTGCCCTGCGCACTACACTTCACACAGTTGTACAGAGCCGCTCAGCATTATCTAATGTTTGCTATTCTGTTTTGTTTTTTTACTACATTTATCAAGCTATTTTTAATTTTGATTTTTTTTACATAGTTTACTTGTTATTATAAATTGTATTTTGACTTAATATCTGTATTTAAATCTATATTTAATTGACTTCATTGTATTTATTTTGATTTCATATTGATCTTTTTGCTATCCATCCATCCCTCCATCCATGTCTAAGCAAACCAGAGTACCTCGAGAGATCCCAGGAGAGTCCCTGTATTTTTATAGATCAACAAATAAAGAATAGAGGAAAAAATAATTAGGGAGCAACAAGCTGCCTGCACTTCATCTGCAATGTTACAGCTTTATTTCATAAAATGTGGTTTAATTTTTTATGGAGTGAAAAAACTGAGATGGATCATATTCCTTAAACCATCCAAGGTGTGGTTCATTTTGTTTGTTTCCTTGTTTTACCAACTTTTAACACACTCCTTGGGGGAAAACCTATGCCAGATTTTTGAGTCTGTTTATCAATTTCCCCAAAGCCAAACGAGACTGGATTCTTTGGCTTCGCTGTCTAGATCCTCTGCAGGTTATTCTGTGTCAGTCTGAGTTCTTGAAGGAAGTTTAACCAGAAAGGGAAAAAAAACAAAACAATCAAAACCTCTCCTGAGCTTCCACTTATCACAGGAAACTATTCCAGCTGCTCTCAAAGCTTCCCTCTGTGCCTCCATGCAGGCGCTCCGATACACGGTAACACAAGAAACATCCGGAGCTGATAAACGCCACAACCATAACGCCTCAATCTGGTGGTGATGATCGCTATCCTCCACAAGCATCCCACAGCAAGGAAAGGAGAGGCGTGAGAGAACGGATGAAGGAATGGGAATGGAGGGAAGATCGGAGGGTGCAGTTTCAATCTGGGGATTTTCTTTTCCACTTTGTGGGAAGCTCTTTACTCTCCTGCTTTTGTGTCATTTTCTTTGCTTATTTTTTCTTCCTCTGAAGCCACAGAAGGTGGACTCCTGTGTGATTCCTTATGAATTATTTAATTAAAAAAAAAAGGTAAAAAGTATATTCATGTAAGTGATACTTATTTGTGTGATTCATTTAAATGTGACATAGCGTCCGTAATGCTTTGTTAATCATTTAAAATAACTGAGATTTAAAAAAAAATAATAATGATCAAACATTCAATTCAATTCAAAGATTTCAGCTCCAGGGCCCAGGTTGATTTCAAGAAAAGTGAAAATTATTTAACACACTTAAAAAAGTGCTGTCCTGGATTGTGTCTGGTTGATATATGTTTAAAACTATGTTTTTTTAAAAGTGCATTTTGCACCATTTAATTCAATTTGATTAGAGCGCCATTAACTCAAGTGGGATCAAGAACTGTGACCTTGGAGTCTTTAAAGGTTATAAATTAAGGCAATAGTGTCTCAAATTATTGTCTTCCATCCCTCCATCCATTGTCTTCCACTTATCCTTTTCGGTGTTGCAGGGAGGCTGGAGCCTCCACAGTTATTGTTTCCTGTAATTGTTCAGTGTGTCCACAGCTTCATTTTTAAAATGCTTTTCACTATCAGTTATGCAGGATGCAAACCAGACTCTAACTCATTGCTTTAGCTATTTGTTTAGTAAATTCTTTGTCTGCCAGTACTAAGAAAAAAAAATCTACTGAGGATTTTAAACCTATTAACTGTCAGAAGTGAAGGGGCTCATGTTGCCATTAAATATCAAATAGCAGCCGCCTTTGTCAAAAAGCCTCCACGCCTAATTAAATGTGTCATTTACTGCTTCTCCAGAACTCTTTTTTTTAATGAAGTGACCCACTAACCCCAATAAAGATCTCCACTAACCCAGTGAATAGGACTATTTCGTCCCTGATACTTTTATAGTGTAACTCGTTTGACCCTGATTTCTTTGAGCCACTTTCTTTCATTTAAAAATAGGAAAAAGGCAAAAAAAACAAAAAAAACAAAACCAAAGCTCTTAGTTCACGCGTGATTGCATGATTTGTGAAGACTGTGCTCACCTCTGGTCGCCCTGACCCTCCACCCACCTGGCGGCTCTCCATTCCTGCAGCCCTTTAAACAGCAGAGGGCGCTCAAAGCCCGTTCAATCTCTTTTTTCCAGTTCCTATTACAGCAGAGGCGATCCATCCATCTGATTCATTTAATTGCTTCCTTCCTGTTGTTAATTGGTGCCAATCTATCCAAACCCAGCGCTGCATTACGCAGTCAGGGAGGTTTTTTGTTTGTTTGTTTGTGGATCATTTCGTGCATTAACTCGTACTCCAAGATTTTAATTCTTCAGCGTGTCCTTGTTGTAATCAGCTGTTTGAACCGGTTCAGAGCTGTCAGTGGCTGCAAACGGATCTAGGTAAGCTCCTGCTGCACCTGTGAGCTTTATTGCGAAATCGGCAGCACAAACTGCGCAAATATATGCGCGCTAATTGTAGCATTTCTGCACATTGTTGCATACATTTGCAGTAATTTTTTAAAAAAGCATTGCTGCTGTTTTATTTAAGGAGCTGTTTAAAAATAATATGATTTAAGGCTGTAATCCGGACTTGCTGATTGATGCTGAAGGGGTGCGTGTGTGCTGTGAGACTAAGGAGGTTTCGGCAGTGTTTGCGTGCGTGTGTGTATGTGTGTTTTTAGCGCGGTAGTAGTAAAATAACTCAACCCAATTATCTGTCACTACTACTCGTATTAGTATTTTCTGTATGCAGTCAATGAAAGCACTACTCTACTCTGACCCCTCCCACCTGGAGACAAAAAAAAGACCCGGGGGAAGGCGAAGGGAAAGGGGGCGAAAATATGCAAGTGCTCCAAAATTTACCGTCGGATGCGTGTGATTCTAATGTGAGGCAAACTCATGAATAATTCTGCTGATGAGCAGAAATTGATTATCGGGGTGTTGTGCACTTCAGGGTTTCGCGGGAAAAGACTGGCGGAGGGATACAGTGAGTGCTGCGGCACTATTTTATGGCTGTGAGCGCGCCGTTCCGCTGCGATTCTGACGCTGCTTGTGACAGAGTGCTTGTCGCGTCCGCCGGCTTTACCGCTGCAGCCTTTTAACTTTGCATGCACGCTTCATTCGCAGGCTGACAGAAAGCCGCTGCAACGCCTCTGTGGAAGGATTTAATGTTTCTGCCGCACTGGAATAACTTTCCTGCTCCCCCCCTTTTTTTTGCGCCACTCGGGTCGATTTTTGCTCCCGTCTTCTTTCGCCTACGGTTTAAAATCCGAAAGGTAAGGGAAGGGAGTGGGTTTCTGGAGCTTCGATATGAGTGTATTGACGCTAGCAGTTTAGTCAAAGTGTGATTATTCCCCCTCCTCTTCCTCTTGCATTTAATTTACAATTCCAGTTAAGCACCTGCAGCAGTGGTGCATGCATGCATGCAAGGCGTGCAGAGAGAGAGGGGTTGATGTTTTGGGGGGCCACCATGAGAGATTGCTTACACTCAGTGTTGCAGGCACGCTCTCAGCTTTAAATCTCGCACCTTCTGAGAACCAACTAATCACGCAGTTTTTTTGTTTTTTTTTAAACCAGCTTCGCCTTAAGGAGGGACAAACAAACCAAACGCACCATGCCGCTGAATTCAAGTTTGGCGAGTAAAAACTATGACTACGACTACGACTCTCTGCAGCCTTATTTCTACTATGATAACGAGGAGGAGGATTTCTACCCTCAGCAGCTTCAGCCTCCGGCACCGAGCGAAGACATCTGGAAGAAATTTGAACTGATTCCGACCCCTCCCCTCTCCCCGAGCCGCCGGCCGTCCCTCTCCAGCCTGTTCCCCTCCACCGCGGATCAGCTGGAGATGGTGACCGAGTTCCTCGGCGACGACGTGGTCAACCAGAGCATCATCTGCGACGCCGACTACTCCCAGACCTTCCTCAAGTCCATCATTATCCACGACTGCATGTGGAGCGGCTTCTCCGCCGCGGCCAAGTTGAAGAAGGTGGTCTCCGAGCGGCTCGCCTCCCTGCACGCTGCGAGAAAGGAGTCGGCGGCTGGAGACTGCCCGGAGCCCGCCGGTGCTGCTATTGCCGCGGCGCTTCCTGCGTGGAAGATGAATAGCACCTACCTGCAAGACCTGAACACATCTGCGTCGGAGTGCATCGATCCATCGGTGGTTTTCCCGTATCCCATAGCTGAGACGCCCAAGCAGAGTGCAGGGACTCCACCTAGTAAGGATTTGGGATTGGACACGCCACCCAACAGCAGCAGCAGCAGTTGCAGCGATTCAGGTGAGCTCTTTTGTAGGCGCACCCCTCAGTGCAATTAGAAATTTCCTCCTGCTGGGTGAAAAATGGGCATGCGTGACAATTGGTAAAAATTAGGCTCATTCATGCTTTTAACTTAACATGATATGCAGTCAGATTTTGAGGCAGGCTGTAGAGCCATGCTGCCACTTCCACCCATGTCATGCTGTTGTGAGATTAGCTGGAGGGAGGCGAGGGAAAGCCTAAATGGACTGCACAGATTGAAACCTCCCTCCCAGCCCAGTGTGGCAGCATGCTTTTAGGGGAGGATTACAACTCCGGTGTGGCAGCACAGTGTGTAATTTTGTTTTGCTCTTTATTGCTCTCTTGCAGAAGAGGAAGATGGTGAAGACGACGATGATGAGGAGGAAGAGGAGGAGGAGGAGGATGACCAGGAGGAAGAGGAGGAAATTGACGTGGTCACGGTGGAAAAGAGACAGGCGGTGAAACGGTGCGACCCCAGCCCACTGGAGACCAGGCAGGCCAGCCCACTCGTGCTGAAGAGGTGTCACGTCTCCACCCACCAGCATAATTACGCCGCCCATCCATCCACGAGGCACGAGCAGCCGGTTGTCAAGAGGATGAAGCTGGAGAGCAGCATCAGCAGCGGAGAAGGACGAGGTGGCGGAGGTGCCAGCAGCCACAGCAGGGTCCTCAAACAGATCAGCAGCAACCGCAAGTGTTTGAGTCCCCGGACGTCCGACACGGAGGACCACGACAAGAGAAGGACTCATAACGTACTAGAGCGCCAGAGGAGGAACGAGCTCAAGCTGAGCTTCTTCGCTCTGCGGGACGAGATCCCCGAGGTGGCCAACAACGAGAAGGCGGCCAAAGTGGTTATCCTGAAGAAGGCTACAGAGTGCATCTACAGCATGCAGTCAGACGAACAGAGACTGATCTCTCTGAAAGAGCAGCTGAGGAGGAGAAGTGAACTTTTAAAGCAGAGACTCGCACAGCTGCAGAGCTGTCGTGCTTAAAGTTTGAATCCTAAACTTTTTTTTTTTTTAAACACAAGTTTTTTACTTTGAAGTTGTACAGTTATTGCTGCATGCAAGTTCAAAACGGATTAAGTTGTTTTTGAATCCGGTTTGATTTCAATGTAAATCTGATAAATATTTAAAAGTTTATTTTATTAATAAAATCTTTAAAAAATGTGGGCTCTCCTGTTGGAAGCCTAAAGTAAAATATCAATTTTTATGTTTTGTATATAATTAATATTTCCTAAGAAAATGTATTTTTGAATTTTGAATGTCTGAGTATTCAGACCCACTGTTTTTTGTTGTTTGTTGCTTTTCCATTATGTTCATAGATTCTTTTTGAAATATAAAAAAACTGTTCTTTAATATGTCTCTGTTCTTGCATTTAAAAGAAATACTTTTCACCATTATGATTAGAGATTCATTCACATGTAAAGGGAAGGGATTGCCACATGAATGCGTGATGCATAAAGGGAGTGAGTGGGGACAAACTCATTTTTAGGCAGCATAATGCTCAGATGGGTCACTGAGTGCTGGAAGGTAAGGGTCAAAATATATTTAGCAGTTCTTGATGCCCCAATACACGTTCTTAAATAAGACCAGCTAAGGTCACTTGTGCATGGAAGAATGTAAAGTCCCACTGTAATGAATTTGAAGCCTAGTCAATAAAACTGGCACAAATTATAAATTTCGCAATTTGGGTACCTGTTTTATTTTTTGCAAAAAAAGAGGGAAATCTTCTTTAAACGTAATCTAACCTTGCAACCCTTGTACAAGTAAACAGCTGGGGAAACTAGTGTGAGATCGGCTGCATGCTTAGACGCTCAGTGAAGCTGGTTCTGATTCGGATCAAACGAGCACTTCAGCGCGTCTCAGATGGAAACTGCTGCACGACAACGGCACACTTGCGATCATATTTGTTAAAGCTGCACACTTCAAGTGTGACAGAAAAACCCAAAACACTCTTATGATAAATCAGATAGATATGCATCATTGAGGGGATTATGAGCAAAATTTAAATTTTAACCAGATGACTTCAAATAAACGCACTTTATCCAGTTTGCCAGCAGCTGCTGATGAATCCCACCTGTTTCACCGTTTAAACGGCTTTCCAGTCTAGCCGTGACGTCACCCGTATCCCGAGCGCTCCCCTGAGCGCGTGGTCCTGGTCGCGAGCACATGGAAGTGAGGTCGAGATTTGTGTCTGTGAGACGCGCGAGCGGCGGTCAGGAAAACGGAGTTTAACGTGAATAAAGAGGCAGCCCGAACAGCCCGGTAAGAGCTCTGTGTGCGCCATTCACCTGTTTGTCCACTATATAAATTATTATTCTTTTAAATTGAGGTCTGTTGATACAAGAAAGTGAATGTATTTATGCTGCAGTCTGTCTTGCGAGAACTTAATTTAAAGGTGAAATAGTTACTGTGGGAATGAAATGAATTTCTGGAGGTTGAATGTGCTGTGAATGTGAAACAAGCTGTCTGAAACTATTGTTCTCAGGACAAGTGTGATTTTTCGTCTGGCTTCTCTATTGTCTGTCCAACTCCTGCAGTTTGGAGCTGGGGGGGTGTTTAAAGCGCGTGTTCTGTTAGTCTATTGTTGTTTTCAGGTGATCACACTGATCACATGCTTTGTTTACGTTGCTTATTGGAGCTCATATTTTATACTGGTGAGCTTTTGTTCTCCATGGAGCACAAAAAAAACCCACCAAAAAAGCAATGCGTCCAGCGTGGCTTTATGTCTGCTGTCAATTTGATAGTACAGTTGTTATAAAGGATCATAATAAAAGATAACGGAAAGCATCTGTGATAGCATCAGATTATATAGACACGGGGGCTATTTCATGCATCAAGTGGAGCTTGTTTGTGTGCAGCAAACAGATATTTCTGAGCCATATGTTGCTGGTTATGACTTCATATTAAAGCAGTTTAGGCTGTGACGGTGGAGCAGCATGTCTGAGACATGAGGTGCAGCCACACTGAGACATGGGAGGACCACAAAAGATGGGATTAGCGTGGATTCATTGTGTGGACTTTCCTGAGTGGGCAGGGTTGTGTAATGGGAAGCAGGGAGAGCACACAGGCTGAACTGTGTTCAAGACTCCATAAAAACATGCATCCACCCCGCTGCTGTCCAGGAAAACAACATATCCCTGTTAGATAAAGGTGCTAGTCTAATTTTTGGGTGTTTTGCTTCGGGGATCAGTACCCAGTTGCACGGTTTATGTGTGAAACAGGGTAAAACTAGGCTTGGTGAGTATTTTTCCTGTCTTGGTTACAACTAACAGTCCTTTTAAACCACATTCTCTGGCTGTATTTCAGTATGTAGTCCGACCCTGCCACATGCACATAGACATTGAGGTTTAGCCCAGTTTTATCAAACCCTGACGCCGTGTCACCTGCAAGTCACTAAAATGATGCCTAGTGGGCAGGGTCATCGGGGTGTGTATGGATTCAGATGGCTCACAGTGTTTAAACTGCATCGCATAGATCTGCTCCTTCAGAAATTTCACAACACCGCTGGCTTTTCTTTGTGATGATTCATCACCGCATTAAACATTTCACTAACCCTATTTAGTGTTTTTTTATATACAATTGGGCTAGACTTCTGTTTTTCTTAAAGGGCACCTTTCACATCCATTTTCAATTCTGTTTTTATTCTTGGACTCACGAAGAGTCACTTTGTATTTGCAGTTCAGAAAAATCCTTATTCATCTTGAATGGACCCTTCATGAAGCCCCTCAGTTAATACTGTATCTGAAACAAGCCTTTTGCTCCTTAAAAGCCAACTAGCTTATGATAGGCCAACTTCTGGAAGCCTACCAAGGGGCTGCTACCCGTACTTTGTGGTTGTCCTTTACCTGTAGCAGCTGACCATATAAAGAAATCCACTATTCAAAACACTGTTGAGCTTTTGTGTTACAGGGATTATCTTTAAATACAATATCTGTACCTCATTATTTGAAACTTTTGGTCCCGTATTATAAGGCAGTACAACACAGTAACATGAGCAGGAGAAAAAAGGACAAGCAAAAAAATTAAATTCCAATTCATGTCTGAATCATCAACTAATCAGTCAAACCTAGAATAGATATATAAACTGTTCACTTTGTTTGGTGCTCTTGTTCACCTGCTTGTTAATGCAATTATCCAATCAGCCAATCACAGGTCAGCAACTCAGTGCATTTAGACATGTAGACATGATCAAGATGACCTGCTGAGATTCAAACTGGGCATCAGAATGAGGAAGAAAGGTGATTCAGGTGTCTGAACATTGCATAGTTGTTGGTGACAGACGGGGCTGGTCTGAGTAGTCTGTATTTCATAAACTGCTGATATTTTGGAATTTTCCCACACGACCATCCCTAGGGTTTACAGAGAATGGTCCAGAAAGGAGAAAATGTTCAGTGAGCAGCAATTCTTTGGGGGAAAATGCCTTCTTGATGTCAGAGGTCAGAGGAGAACAGCTGGACTGCTTTGAGCTGATAGGAAGGCAACAATAATTCAAATAATCACTCCAAGAAGGGCATCTCTGAACACAGGCTGTGCAGAGAAGCCCCTGAGTTAATCCAGCACATAACAGCCGGGTGCAAGATGCTAGCAGGCAGAGCATACATGGAGCACCATGACCAAGTGGCCGGCATAGTATACAGCAACATCTGTGCCGTGTATGACCTGGAAGTCCCGAGATGAAAATGGGATACACCCCCGCGGCTGGTGGAGAATGACCAAGCTAAGAGCCTGTGGGACTTCCAGATACAGACGAACAAACTTGTGATGGCTAACCAGAAGCAAAGTCTCGGGGACAGTTAAGATACTGCGCAGGAAGGAAGTTTGGAGGAATCCCAGACTCAGAAACATAAAGCGTACTTGCTGGCATTTGCTTTAGAAAGACATGGTCACTGTAGAATATGAATATCATACTGATGGAGTCAGATTCAAAAATATTTGCTGTTCCTCGAGTGAGGAAAGGAATTCATTATTTTCATTTGCGTTGCAAAAATTTGCATCAGTTCTTGGCTTGTCTGGTACACTGAGACCTTGTACCTCATTGGAGCTGTTTTGCAGTAAACGCTGTGTATGTTGGAGAGTAACTTGGAGACCTGTGTGATTTCTAGGCAAACTCAGAGTGAGCCAAACTCCGCCGCCCCTCCACAGCAACTGCAGACATACTTAGAGGCTCCATGGATGCATGGAGGTCTGCTGTTATGTAATCTGTGTTTTTTGGTCTTGGAAGCTGGAACAGATTAAAGTAAAGCAGCTGATTCTCCCCAAAACTTTGCTTTGCTGCCAGATTCAGCTTTTCTCTCTTTTAACAGCGTGGTTATTATTAAATGACATCACTTTCCTCTTTGAGATTATGAAGCCTGGTTTGCATTCTCTGTTTTTGTGCTTTCAGTGTGTTTTGATAGACTCTGAGACTGTTTAGAAATATGTTGATGAGAAATATGACTCAGGCACTGGATGCATTATTGCCATACGCCACACATCTCTGCAGCCATACATATTACTGTAAAATTATGTGTGGACATTTGTGGTGGTTCCAAAAAACAGTGGTTTTAGACCATATTATTTCTAATTAGTGGCATGATTATTCATCCAAATGTAGTCAAATAACAAGAGCTTCCTTCCACTAGTTGTTAGTTGTTGCTTGGTGGTGCTAATTCTGTGTTCCTGTGTACTTCGTAGTGAATAACGACACCTTATTTGTAATTGTAGCACCCATTTTAAATTGTTTTCAGCATAGTTAAAATGGCTAAGATATGATTATATTCCTATTATTTCAGTGTTTATTTACTGAATTGCAGCTTATCCTGCTCTGTATTCACAGATATGGAATTAGCATCGCGGTTGTAGAAGTGCTTTAGGCTGCATTCTTTCTAATGGCCAGCAGGGGAGCCACTCCTCCGATTACAACAAGAGTTCCTCTTGTGTAGAAGTTTATGGGAAAACAACCCGAACCGTAGTTCCCTTTATATATATATATTTTTTTTTTTTTTTTTTTTTTTCCTT
>VUQK01043831.1:17990-29234 GCA_015106715.1 Bujurquina vittata
AACTGCAGGCACCCTGGCTTTCTCCATAACTTTTGTGGGTGTGTGACTGAAGCTATGAGGAATATTAAAGCAAAAGTGGCTTATTTAAGTCCAAATGACAGGCTGCTGTCTCTTAAACACACCTACAGTATGGAGACAGCAATCGTATGTATCCGGTGTCTGAAAGGGCTTGAAACATACACCATGTAAGGGTTTTCAAGAAGATAGCTGATGGCATTAAGGGGTAAGAAGCACAAAAATTATGAAATAGAAAGCTAGAAATGTGCAGCTGGCACATTACATGTAAGAGGGAGTGACAGTACTGTAGCTGAACACTGGTGCGTTATCTCACAGGCTGAAATAGTGAGGGACTAATAACCTAATTTTTCAGTTTAATGACTGTAGTCTCATTACTGACCATCGCACAGCCAGCTGATGGTTGCCCCATGCAACTCAACAGCCTTATCATTTACTTGCATTATTCCCAACTTCTTAATAGCAATTTTCTTTTTCTGTATTTTTTCTTTTCTGAAATTAATGTCTGGCTTTGGTGTTTATTGTGAGAGCAGATCTTCCTGAGCTTGTGCCAGAAAATAATTCCAATGAGAGCACCACAAAGCATGACTTGGCTTTAGAGGTTGTTTGAAGTATTATAGGAACAGCCGCTTATGTAATCTGGTGCATGGGAAAAGCATTATATGCAAGCAGGTTCGGTGATGATTGCTATCGGTATACATTTAAAACCATTATATGTCTTTCAGACCTCAGAAGTAGAAATGTGGTGTTTTGGTGAGTGACAGCGTAAGTTGGTAAACATAAACTAATCTGCACAGGGTTTGAGCTGCCATTAGCATAAGAGGCTTAGAGACAAGCTTGCCAGCTAATGCTAATGCTAGTTTGGGTGCACAAACTTGATGTTTGGCTTTCCCTTTACTTGACGGGGGTCGTGGTGTTACCTTTTCAAGTACTGGTGTCATTCTTTTAGCTTTAGAAAAACAAGCACCCCCGGATCACTGATGTCGCTGATGTTTCGGACGACTGACAAATGCATTTGTTCGTGCTCTCCGTGTTTAGACTTGGCGCAGATAATTTAATACTGATTGTTTTATTATTGAAAGAACTCACTTACAAAGCTGAGCCAGATGAATGAATGAATGTGCAGGTTTTTTTTCTGCAAATTATCATGGGCTCAACTTATCTAAATCTTGCTGTATCTCTTGCTGTAGCCTATATGAAGCATTTTGCTGGATAATCAGATGATAAGCAGCTGGCATGAAGTACAAATGTGCTTTAATGTCCTCTGTTGTCCTGATGAAAGAGGGAAAAATGCAAAAATGCAGGTTTTCTATACTGATCCATGCCCTATGAAACTTGAAGATCGCTATGCTATAAAGATGCTTTATTTCCCACAGACATGAAAAGCCAACCAGATTACACCATCCTCCTCCTGTCCCACTCACATTACTTACATGCATCTGTATTTATGACAAAGAGGAGCAGGCAGTATAACACGTGTTGAGTTCATGGTGCAGTTTAATGATCATTAAAGCACTGGTAATGAAATATTTATGGTGCCTTGTCAGTGCCAACTCTCTCCATCACTTGCTCATCAGGGGTTGGAGGTCAGCTGCCGTCTGCCTAGCGACATTCATTAGACTGATTAAAAGTCCTCGCAGAAGGTTAATGTAGTTTCACTCCTGCAGCGGCGCGAGCCTGCGTACTGTCACAGTGGGATTTGCTAAATGAGAACCCATTTCAGTAAAAAGGTGAGAGGAGCGCAAGGCTGTTTTAGCTTTACGTGGAAATGTCTTTTTCACACTTTGTTGTTATAAACCTGAGTGAAAGCTAGCAGCATCCAGTAACAAGCACAAGCACGTCTGAGGTTTGTATGGTATGTTTAGGTGCGACAGGACTCAGACACCTCGTCTTCACTATCTACTTAGACAATGCCGAGTCGTCATTCAGGATCTCCAGCTGTCAGTCTGGATGATCACAAGGAGGTGGTGAAGATGTGAGGGAAGGTAGTAGTTAATTCAAGGCTTATCCTCCATTGAAGTTAGTGTTTTCTGTGCCATTTAAAGGTTTTTTTTTCTATAAGCATGGTCTTCACATGAAACCTTTAAACTCACTTACTGAATTCTGTGGTATTTTCAAGTACATTCACCTTATTTCCCACTTGGGTCTGATGGGGAGCCTCAGGCACACTGATCCGGCTCCCTTTTGATGTGCTCACTGTCCGTCCCTGGGGTGGTTTTGATTGCCTCTTTACTCCCCTCCTATGTAAGTCAATAGGAGCCGGCCAACCATCTGTGGGAATTGATACCTCTGCTGAATCATACTATTAAAGTGCACCTCCATCTTTCCACTATCTCTGCCTGCACCCTCTCACCTCCCCACCCCCTCTCTCGTTCTGAAGCTGGGTTGAGGGAACACGTCTTATCTTACTTCTAGAGGTGCAGGAGACGCGTTTGCCAACTGGGGCCAAGGCCGCATTCAGGCTGAAAATAGCACAGCGTTACAAAAGTGTGAGCATTACTAGTGCTGGTGAGAAGATGAAATACTAACGAGTCCGATTTGAATAATCATTTAAAGTCCTCTCGCATGCCAGAATGCGACGCAGCATTTCTTAATGTGACAGGATTGTACTGGAAAATGGGAATCCTTCCTGTCTCTACTTTAATGACTGCAAAGCCAAAGGTTACTTATGTTCTTGTGCATTTGATTGGTGCATTTCCAGACAACACTGTGGCAAGAACTCGGCCATCCAACAGTTTTTTGTTTTTTGCAATCCTCTCAGCCTGACCCTGCAGTGCCAACACAGTGGTCTCACTGAAAATAATGAGGAGCAGGCATGTATTGATGACCTGCCATCCTGTTACACATGGGCTACTAACTTGTGACATTTCTGCTGACCTGGACAGAGGCCTGTTGCAGGTTTTGTATGTTACATGGTTAATTTTCCAGTCAATATAGATATGTCCATATTTAAAGAGACATTTACTGCAGTAGTATAGTAATTTATCTACAGTGATTTCTTATTTTACACTAATGCTCCTTTAATGAATCTCCTATGTTGTACTGGCCTGTGAGGAATGGCATTTTCATTTTCTCTCCAAATATATGTTATATATGGACAAACACATGGGCACACCTACACATTAGACCTGCAGGAGCTGCTTGGCCATGGAAACCCATGCCATGAAGCTCCTGGTGCACTGCTTTTTTGTGCTGATGTTAATGCCAATCTGCAGTTATTATGTCAGAAGAGCATCAGTGCTCTGTACCTTTATGTGGTCTGCCACTCTAGGACTGAGTTGCTGTGAATCCTAAATGCTTCCACTTTGCAATAAAACCCCTTAAATTTGATCGTGGAATATCCAGGATCGAAGAAATTTCACAAACTGCCTTGTTGCAATGGTGGCGTCCTAATGTGCTATCAAATTCAGTGAACATTATAATTAAATATTCTTTTCAGTCTTTTCTTTTAAGCAGAAATTCCAAATTCTGTCATGTCTCTATTGTTTGCTACTGTTTCTTGTCACATATAGCATATAATTGGGTTTTGGTCTGTTGATCATTGGTTGGCCATTTAAAGACCTCGCTGCAGGTTTCTGGGAAACAACATTATTGCATTTTATAGGGAAAGTGATTTCATTTATTTCCCAGCAGTAATTAACATGATGATAATTTTTTCTAGCAGGCCTGAAGTGGTAAAAACCAGCTGAACTAACACCCATTTTATTACAGTAATTGTTCAACAAAATTGCAGCGCATCAGACCACAAACAAATGATTTCTTGTGTGGCTTTGATACAATGCTGAGCCCACTGAATAATGCTCACTGTAGCATGGTCAAACCTTATATGTAGGGTCATTTTTCTGCTTGGTTTAAAAAAGGTTTTTTAAACAAATGTTTATTTTTAGGTGGGATTAATGGCAGCCCGTAAATTGTTGCGCTCCTCCTGCTTTGCTTTTTTTTCTGTTATTCTTGGAGGACAGTTGTGAAAACACTGATAGTGACTACAGAGAAACAGGAGTGGCAGCCAGCTGACACCTCCCGTCTCTAATGGAGATACAGTGTGAGGAGCAGGAGGGGATTTTGTGCTACTGCCGACTTGTCACTGGAGAGCACAGCAGGCTCATCCTGCTCCTGATTAATGGAGCTGTCTGCTGAGCCTCGAAGGGGGGTGGGGGGAGCAGCGCTGTTTTCCCATTCCCCGTTTATTTGACCACAACAGATGGGCCCCCCGGGGCCCCTGGCTCGTTTACACCTCTCCTGTATTATGTGCTCAGCATCCTTCATCTTAATCAGTGAACAGGTTCCTGCACAGAGCCACCTAACCTACAGGTGACCTCTGTAACCTGTCCACCTTCACGAAGCTACTAGATACTCTTAAAAACAACGGCTCATTACTCTGGCATCCTCAGGTATGACTGCAGCCACTTTTCCTCTCTCCTTTTCAGTCTTCACTCTGCTGGAACGTGATGCACTGGCAGAATGACATATCTGCTGGTGTGTTGCTATTAAACAGACACTCGAATGCAGGTTGTTTATGCTGAGCTTATATTTTTGGGTGCTGCTCTCATTTATAGAGAGTAATATAGGAAATATGTATAAGTCCACATGCTTAAAGTTCTTATACGCAGTTTTTTGGGGGGCCAGGCGCCTGTCTAAATGAATGGGGAGAAAGTCAGTTGTAATGCTCACCGAGACATTAAATTAGTCAAATTTAAAAAATAAATAAATAAAAAAAATTTAAGGCTTTTTGACTTTGCATATGAATATGGTTTAAAAAGCTTATTTTCTCCCACAGGTTACACCTCTACTTTGAAAAACATTGAGGTAACACTGCAAACTGTTAAAAGGACATTTTTCTTAATGGAGGTGCATGCAGGCATGATTTGTGTCATGCACCTGCCACGTTTAGTGTTAAGGAATTTTCCCACATCCTATTTATTTAAAATGTTAATTCTTCAAGTGGTTGGCTCTTCCCTCCAATGTTTCTGATATCTATTCTTGCCCACCTAGCCACGCAGTCTGCTTTATAGACATTTTGTGAAAGAATGTGTAAAGTTTTCAAGATGTCAAAAAGAGAGCGCTGCTAACTTATATGTTTTTTGCTCTTCTGTTTATTCTAACTCAATACTGATACATCTATATGTGAAATGTTTATTGATGTGGGTTCATGTTAAACTCAATAAGTCAAAAGATGTGCACACAGAGTAAGTAATGAGCATATTTTGGTGAAAACCAAAATAAGAAGAAGAACCAGTTAACACTGTAATAACAGCCACTGCACATCTTACACCGGGTCTCTTAAAATTGGCACCAAATAAGCAAACAATAAACATAACTCTTAATGGCAAACACTTTAATTAAAGATTTATTAAATCCAAGTTTAGCACTGTGATAGACTGGCAGCATGTCCAGAGTGTCCCCCGTCTCTTGCTCTATGACAGCTGGGAAAGGCTCCAAGCAACACCCCCCACCTCTGCATCCCTGAATTGGATAAGTGGAAGACACTGGATGGATGGATAAATCCTAGTTTTGCCTTGGGCACTGAATAGTCAAGAACTCACCCTGAATATGAGGATGAAAATCACTGACTCCTGCTCATTAAATAGAAGGATTTACTGCCATTTCCATCACATATGCTAGTAAAGTGATTATGTTTGGAATACAATAAACCTTCTAATGATATCACATAGCCTGAGTTGGAGTTGTTAATGAGTTATGAAAATGAAGGCCACAAACTAATTTTCAGTATTGGCTGTCGGGTAATAAATAAAATCTTTAAAATGAAGCTCAGAACTCAAGGGAATGGCAAATATTCACACGTGAGAACCAGAGAAACAAGAGTTTCTTGTTTGTTTTTTGTCTTAAATTATTAATTGAAGGTTAAAAAGGGGTTGCGTAATTAAAGGAACCCATCCTCTCGTCTGCTCACGGATAGTTTTGGGAGGGTTTCCTCACGTAGCCATCAGAATTCAGGCCACGATTTCCATTTATGCTCTCTGCTCATAATTTGTAAATCCAGAACAAAGAAAAAAAAAAAGCTGATAAAAATTAAATTAGAGCGAGATCATCGCTCATTGCACTGACAAGTAAACAGGTTTAAATGTATGTAATCTAAACATGCTTGCAGTTTCCTTGGTAAAGACAAACACATTTTGTCCCAAAGGATTAATTAATCAATAGAATTTGGCTGTGCTGCAGTTGCACTGCAAGTAGTAAGTTGCTGCCATCAGCCATTCGGCTCTCACAGTTTGTAATGCATTTAGTGTCTTTTGTGTGCCCGATTTTATTTATTTATTTATTTTTATTTTTTATTTTTTTTGTCGGATTACATTTATGGACTTGTGAATCTAATCATTAGGTTCTGCCAAAAGAGACAAATGCAGCAGCAGACTGGAAAATGCCTCGTCCCCAAAGCGTCTGCGCTCCGCCGCGTCCCGTGAGCCTTTCATTCACACAGCAGATTGTCTTTGCTTGTCTAAGATTCACAAAAATTGTGCACATCCTCGGATCAAGAAGACAGTTAAAAACTCCCCGTTAATTGTTGTAAATGTACAAATCGAATCTTTTGTTTCACACTCGGATTTGGAGAATTGAGTGTGCCTTATCCTCCCGTGGTGACATTGGACATTGTTTCCTCTTCTTGCTGATGGCTGTTGTTCTTTTCACTATCGGAGAGAAGCAGGCTGGGACTTTTTCAGTTGCTGCTGATTCACCATGATTAGATGGCTGTTCTCATGTGTGAGATTACTCGGTTGCACTGTAACATTACATGAAGCCCTGACATATAAAGGAAGGGGTGTTTTTTATAGCTTTTTTAACAGCAGCACATAAAGAAAGACCGTTTGATGTGTTGGTTTACTTTGATAAGCTGTGTCCAAAGCATTTGTTACAGATTTGGTGAAACCCCAACAGCTGATCGCGTTGAGTAACTTCCTTCCCTTGATCATTTTCCCTTGAGGTTAAACTCTTGCTCCTCTCTGACTGATCTGGGCACTTTTTCGACTTACTGGTGCGTAAAACAGATGCTTCATTTACGGAGAATTAGCAGGATCTTCAAACGTAAACTGATTAAGGATTAAAAACAAGCGAGTAGTGTCCCTTCAATGCTTAGCTGCTTTTGTCCTTTCAGTCTTGCCCCCCCCCCCCTTTTTTTTTCTGCGGCCTGCATCCTAAACATCACCAAAACGCTCAAATTCTCACTCATTTTAGCAACTCTTTAAGCTGCCAAATGATTGGGATAAAAAAAACTGTCAGAGAGGCAGTTTTGTTGCTTTATTGGAGAAAGAAGCAGCTTAAATGCTTCAAATGCAGTCGGATTTTCATAGAAGTGTTGAAGTCCTGCACCGCTTTGCTATTTAGCTGTGTCTTGCTTTGCACTTATTATTTCTGCTGCAGATTTAACACCAAATTCTTTGTATTTATATATATTTTTAAAAAACGTGAGTAAAAAAAAACCTCTTGTCATTTTTAGCTATCGGCTCTTTTAGACTGAAAATCATGTCCCTGCTGTTATTTCTAATGTTTTCCGCTGAACATTGACCCCCCCCCCCCAAAAAAAAACAGGCCTTTCTGTACTAAACAAGACCTTAACGGCTACATTCATTCTAACTTATCATCCTTATCACTTTGTCTCATATAGAAAACAAATAGCGCTGTCCTTTGTCGTAGTGCGCACTCATGAACATGGAAATTCATTCCTCTTTGCAACAGTGCCTGCAAACAAAGGTGATGAGCTTGAACAATACCAATGATCAATTAAATTGGCCTCTTGCCAGTAATTTCTTCAGTGACATCAGATGTTAGTATCAGCCAGTTTTGTAGTATGATTATAAAGATGCTGTCTTCCTCACTTGTCTCACACATTAACAAAAAAGCGGCAAAGCTATTTAATTTGATTCCAAACAACAGTAGTCTCAAGGGGCTTTATATTGTAGGATAAAGACCCTGCAATATTAGAGAGGAAATGATCCACTGATCAAGAACTTGGTGACAGTGGGAAGGAAGAACTTCATTTTAAAAGGAAGAGACCTCCAGCAGAAGCAGGCACTAGAAAAGAGTTAAAAGGAGAGCATTGAGAGCAAAAACAAAGTATAAACTATAAAAGGGAATGTACAAAAGTTAATGATATGCAGTAGGGGCATACTGTAAACACATGGGGAGTGAAAAGAGATGCGTAGAGGAGAAGTGCTCAGTGAATCATGGGAAGTCCCCCAGCAGCCTGAGACTATCGCAGCACTAGGGACATTTTATACCTGCTGCTTGGTGCCTCGTGAATGGCACTGCAGATGACGAAGGTAACATCAAATTGATATCAACTGTCGTTAGCTGCCATTTTTGCACCTCTCGATTTTTGTAACCTTTTGAAATGTTGTGCCTCTGCCACCACAGCTGGGTTGAAGACATGAATGAACGATTGTATTGGTTTTTGCCATTTTAATGATAAATCAGTGTAGAAGAGCGAGATCTTCCAATAGTGTGAAAAGACGCGACTTTATAGAAAAACTAAGAAAAAAATGTTGGTTTTGACTTCTCCAATATCAGTGCTGATGTGGAGGTCAGGAAAATACGCCATAATGGTGAGCATACATAGAGGTGATGTTGGATGACATTACTGGCGGCATGTGAAGTGATCAATGCGGCGGGCATAATGGCGGCTTAACTAAGGGTTGTTAAGGGTCACCCGATCCAGCTCTAACTACAAGTTTTAGAGACCATAGATGCCTCCTTATCTTTGCATATTATTTTTTGGCTTTTCTGCATCTTGTGCTTCGTTGTGCTCAATGAAGTGTTCTTTACTTGGTGGTCAGTAGTGATTTTATTGTGTTTGCTGTAAAACAAAACCACTGTCCCTATTTTTTCTGTTGGGTCCTGGCTAATGTGAATGCAGTGTTTCCCACATGTAGACTTTACCTGGATGAGCCGTATTTTGGCATCATGCTTCACTACTGCTTTGCTGTCCAGGTGACTGTCACGGTGGTCCTGTAAGTCAGTGCAGAGAGTGTCTCCACTCTTATCCAGAGAGGTCCTTGTTCTGTTTTGGAAATCCTCTGCAGACTGGAAAGCCCACTCTAACCAGAACCTGCCGGAAGTGGGAACTGGTTCATCTGCCACTATGCCAAACTCACTGAGGCTGCAGAGCAGAACAAGGGCTGCTGCCATTTCCTGCAGTTCAGGTCAGTGGAGTTCCTACAGGGGAAGTAGCCTTTTTAATTCTCTGTTGTTAATGCCGTGAACACTGTCTGATTCTATGGGAAACACTGAAATGGGATAAAACAGTATAAATCTTCTAGACTTTCCAAATGTTAGTGGAGCAAATGGACCAACATCCAATTAGAAAAAGTGTAATTTAATGGAATTTGCAAACCTCATAAAAAAGATCTCGCAGTTTTGCAGGCTTTTTTTTGGTGGTGGTGGGGGCAGTGTGCATTACAGGAGAAATTTGGACATTGTAGTAAACCAGTTTAGCCACTTTTTCAAACTCAGCACATACCAGCTCTGTTCCTGAAGACTTAAAAGTAACACTTGCTTTGTGAGCAGTAAGCTACTTAGCTGAGCAGATTATGTTAACGGAGTAGAGTGAAAAAAAAGTTTAATCACTTTTTTTACACTTTTTCTTTTGGGTTTTTAAAAAAATGTACAAAAACAGTCAGCATCCTTGAACCCATCAATGATGAGTATGGCTGCTAATAAAATGCTTGACAGGCTTGCTGTGTGCAGTTACTGTATATATTGTTAAGCTATGATTGGATAGTTTCTGGGAGGGGTTTATGAAAGAGCCAGTTAAGAAATAAAATGCAGAAACTTCTGTCCCGCATGCCTTTGTGCACATCATTCTTTTGTCCTCATGAATGGTGTGCTCACAGCTCATCAGCTGGCTCGTCGTCTTTGTCTGTAATGCCCTCACATGGTGTTCCAGCCCACCTCGGTTTAATCTCTTTGGCCCTATGCCAACTCTAAATGCACAGATTGCCGCTTTTCACAGAGACAGCAGCGTCAGCAGGGCTGTGCCTCCCACCCCCGGGTCGCTGTCTCCCATGTCCTGAAAAGGAGGTTGAACCTGTGGGTACTATAAAGTGGCCTGGGACTCATCAGCTGCTGGAGGTGTTTTGCCTACAGCTTTTTCATTCATTTACTCTGCAGTGTGAGTGTGCCTTTTAACATTAAACAAGCAAGGGCTGACGTGTAAATATTTAGCCTTGCTTGTTTGAGAGAGTTCAAAAGCAGCCGGAGACGCGAATGAGAGGACACGCTTCGACTTCTGCAAGCTGGATAAAAGAAGCTGAATTAAAATGTCTGTTAAACCTGCAGTTTGGTTGTCAAGAGGCGGCAATTAATCACAGCTCTGTGTCCTTATTGTTCAACAGAGGACACACAGCTTCCTGTTTCACATGTCCCTTGAGTTGTTGATTAATGCAGCGCCTCCAGCATCATGTGAAGCTGGGTTAGTTATTGGTTATTGCTTAAAGCGGCAGGCTTGCAGCAGAATCATTGTCTTAGAGTGACTGCCAGCGGATACTTGATATAACTGTATAAATGTTTGGATCAATTTGTTGATGACAGTATGATGATTTGAATGAGCTGTTCTGATTTTGTCACCAGTTTCCTAAAAAACAACTTTGAGTATTAATATCATAGGATATATCATAGTTTCCATATAGCAAAAGTGCACCAATTTAATGTCTGTGTCACAAAGTGACCGAATCAAGCATTGGTACTCTGGATGCTGGGTCAATGTGCTAATGCAAATGGACTAACCCAACATGGAAAATGATCAGAGATACTTATTGACTCACACAAAAATGTGCTGAGGTGTGTTCATAGCAACAATAACAATCCTGCTCATGATTGTTTTTGGGTTTTTTTGAGTTTTGAGGAATTTATGGGTTTCTTTGGAATGTGAGCATTAAAAAATGCTGCAGTGAAAGAATGCAAAGAATGAGAAGAAAAGTGGTGTTGCAGTATAGATTTCTGAGTTTGCAAGGTGAACCTGTGCAACAGGATTTTCCTTGGTTTTACAATCAACTAAAGGGCATATGCAGAGTGACGTAGAAGCATTTTTCAGTGTTAAGAGATAACAGGACCGCACCTCATGGAGTGACGCAACTGAAAGATAAAAGAGAGCTGGGGTGTATCTGCGACAGACCACTGCAAGCAAGTGAACAAATGGATGGGGAATATACGTTTAAATGCTCATGAGAAAAGTAATCCAAGCAAACAAAAATATTAAATGAAAATGAATGATGCCTA
>VUQK01043831.1:29254-52952 GCA_015106715.1 Bujurquina vittata
AAAAAACCTTTAAAAGGTAAAGAGAAAAGTAATCCAAGCAAACAAAAATATTAAATGAAAATGCTTGTGTTGCCTGCATTTAACCCCCCCCCCCCAAAAAAAACAAACCCAGCAGCATCCCTTGAGTAGCCAAATTCTCTCAAGCACTGCTGCTGTTATGACCCCCAGCAAAGTGATATTCAAAACAAAAGAACAAACCAGAAATAACCAAAAGAGGCTATGAACCCAGCTATGTTCACTATATCAGAACAATAAAAAACAGATCTTCTCCTGCTTAGAAAGCTATCCAAAAACATTTGTGAGTAGCAGCCGTAAACCTGAATGTTGCTAAACAAACAATTAGTGCTTGTGAAAGGAGTGGATCCCTGACTCAGTCTCCAGGTACAATGATGGAAACCAGTAGACAAATTAGTACATCGATTGTCTCAAAACTAATTAAAAGTGTGCACAGTTAGCGGCACACAGAGTCAAAGTGACATCACAGCAAGACAAACGATGTACAGTGTAACTAGTGAACACTGACAATGTTCACAGCATCAAGAGGGATGGCAGCAGCAGGCTGCGCACACTGAATCGAATTCACTCTGACTGCTGAAATGCTTCTTTTTAAGCATTTGGCACCAAGTCCTGGTACGTACAGCGGCAGTCGGGGGCAGGACGGAGGAGACTGCAGAAAGGGTAAATGGAGGCTCCAGTGAGCAGTGGTTTGAACCTACTGGTTACCACAAAGCATTAGATACAGTAAATGAAAGAGATACAGCAAAGAGCAATGCAGAGACCAATAAGAGCTCGGGGGATCCTACACCCAAATAGAAGGAGATAGGCTCAAAGGGCTGATTAGTGATCATTAATTGAAACATAGCAAATGAATGATTGAGGGGAGGGGGCAGGCCCCGCGGTTACGAACTGTTGATGCCTGTAATGTAACTCACTTCTATGAAAAAATGAAGTGAGTTACGTAAACTCAATGTGCATTTTCTAGTCGTGATTGCAACTTTGAAACAAAATTCCTAAACCTCGATATGTCTGATTTGTTCCTAAAGTATGAAGAAGGCACAGCTCGCTAGCCCCTACACAATGGTGCCCACAGCAGACAGGTTCAGGTGTGTTGAGGGCTTCATGACTGCTTTGCCCTGCCATAAACATGTTTATTTTTAAGAGATTACTTTTGTTTAAATGCTTGTTTGCAGACCGAATACATATAAAGTTTTATCTAGCCAAGCTCTAGAGCTTGAGTTTCATTAGCTTTTGTATCTGTGGCTTCCTCAGTCACTCGATCTTTTCCACACTTGAAAGGAAAACACACAACTTCCTCCTTATAAATTCCTTTTAATTCAGTGTATTGATAAGAACTTTGAAAAAAACATAGGTTGCCATAATGCCAACGCTATCAGGACATTTCTAGCGGTAAATTTATACGTAAACATATATTACACAGTATATGTGGCAATAAAATTAGCGAATAAATAATAATTTGTTTGTTAATTTGCGTTCTTATGGTTTGTGTGTTCCACATTTTATCTTAAGTGCACTGACTGATCAAACGGTGCGGTCGGAAGGTCATGACCCTTTAAAAGCACCGGAACTGTATTAGAAAGGGTTATGCAACAGGACTTGTTATTTTAACTCTCTTATTAATGTATAAATTCCACATTAATTTAAAAAGAACACGTGGATTCTTTACATGCTTCCCCGCCTTTGGCTACTCAATGCAAGCAAGCAGAGCTGTAGATATCCCTCGTTATTAATATGTGAGTAATAAGATCTTTCATCTCCTGGAAGTTCATTTGTCATGCGTCACATTGGTATGAAATTCATGCCTTGACTGTTTTCGCTTTATTCACGTTTTTTCCTGAACATGCCCGGCTGAAGCTGCTGCTGCTGCTGCCCTCTAGGCACTAAAATACACAAATTTTCTTATGACATTTGGATAAATCAGACACGGTCGAGCTTCATTATCTGCAGCATCACATGGTTCACAGTTGGGTCAATCAGATGAAGTGACGTCACGGAAAATGTCAGAGCTGACAGTGAGAAAGAGATTAACTTCAAAGGCGGGTTTTCATGGAAATGTTTGCTAAAGTTTGAGCTCTGTAACTTCATGTGTCTTCTTACATTAGGCCATTAGGAGAAATTAGGGCCCAAAAAGCAGTGGAAACGACCCAAATTTGATTTTACTGCTGATTCTCTGAGGACGATAATAGTGTCATTCTTAAAGCAGGAAATAAGCACTGCTGCATCAGAATGCTAGTGTGAGGGCTGGTTGTTCCTTTATTGGATTTGTGTAGGATGTTTCTTAATGAGTGGATGTGGAGATGAAAGAGGAATAAGCGGGAAGAAATTCCACGAATGTCACCGAGAACAGTATCCGCATGGTCCAACGCGATGGCCATCCATATGAATCAAATGCCTCTTCCAACTATTTCTACTGTGTCATAGAACAATTTCACACAAATGCACTCATTAGCAGAGGAAGTCAGTAAAACAGAGCACAATGTGGACACAGCCAGCACTCTGTCAAGTTAGATTATGACCCGACGTCCTCTAAGTGACCCCAAATCTGTAGTTTGGCTTTAAAGATTCTTAGATGTTTGCTACGTAATCCGCTCTCCTGCTGTCCAAGTGTAATTTCAGTTAACATTCAATAAAACATTTTTTTTAAAGCATGAAAGTCTCCATGTTTTATCCTGCATCAGTCCTGGCATTGTGTGAAGCTCTCACAGGAATCAATAGACTCAGCATTTTGTATAGACAGCCACGGTGTGCTTTTTAGTATGCTGGTATCTGGTTTATGCTGGTTAAAGCAGCCTTTGCCACTATTCTGCTGTTGGTGATTGTTATCATCATTCAAACTTGAAGTGTTTTTGGCAGAGATGGAAGAACCGAATACTAGATGAACGCATGAGATGGTGAGAAAACCACTCGATGTGGGCTGACGGATGGAGGCTTTAGGTGGCCAGCCCGGATCAGGTGGTGAAGCTGGGGAGGAGAAGATGCAAACTTCATGTAAATTTTCTAGTCCTGATTGCAGCTTTGAAACAAAATTCAGAAACCTCGATTTGTCTGATTTGTCCCTAAAGTATGGAAAACGTGCAGCTCATTAACTCCTACACTACATCGGGCAAGTCCAGGTGTGTTTAGGGCTTTGTGACAGCCTTACAGGGGCAGCACGGTGGCATGGTGGTTTGCACTGCTGGCTCACAGCTAGAATAACATCTTGAAGGTCTGTGTTTGATTCCATCTTGGCCTGGACCGCTCGCTGTGTGGCGATTGCATCTTCTCCCCATGTCTGCATGGGTTTCCTCCCACAGTCCAAACACATGCAGTTACTACGGTTAGGTTAATTGGTTGCTCTAAATTGCCCATAGATGTGAATGGTTTTCTGTCTTTGTGTGTTGGCCCTGCGACAGGGTGTACCCTGCCTCTCGCCCTCTGTCAGCTGGGATAGGCTCCAGCCCCCCCACAACCCTGAACATGATAAGAGAATGGATGGATGGGACAGCCATGCGTTATTACTGCAATATAGTTATATAAAATATAATAATATTTTATAAAAGAATTATCTGAAAGAACATACTGGCATGTGGATAAAAAGGACTTTGTAATTCTCTAAAACATAGTCGTTATCTCGCAGACAGCTCCTTCGTAATGATGAGACAGGAACTGCGTGACAGCAGCGTTATGTGACACTGTCTGGTGAGAATGCATTTTTTGTAGCATTTGGGCAGTTGCATCTTGGCACATGAAAGATGGCCCACCACCTAAAGAAAAGAGGAAAAAAGTGCGTAGACAGTATTGTGCAAGCAACCTCAACCGGGGTGAAGCTGGGCATTGCCTACTTTACACTCGGCGTTTTGGCGCCAACAGTGACGTTTTAGTGTTGCTTCAGCTAATCACGCACCTATTGATTTATTTTTCTTTGTATTCTTTTTTAACCCGTCTCAGCCTGTATGATTATTTCTGTCTTTACTGCCATTCGAATTTTGAGGGAACGATGAGACTTTCTAGAGAAAATCGCTGCAGTCGTGTTGCTTCCTGTCAGAACTTCTGATCCTGCTCGAAAAAATGCTGTGAAATTAGAACCCACTTTAATCGAAGTGAATCCGGGCTGGTCACAGCAGAGCTTTGTGCTTAATATTCCCGCAAGACGGATGTAGTTGGGGGCGTTACCTCGATAAGTTTATCCACACAAATCTATCAGTGCAAAGTTGTTTTCAAAGGACAGCCCAACCTAATATCTCAGACTGCACCGGCTGATTTTGATCAACGATGTTGAGCTGTCGAGTAACGTGGAAATAAATGTGGATCAGCAGGCAGATTAATGATCAAAAATCCCCCAACAACAAAATAAGCATTCATACATTATTCATGTGCTCCAGTCAACACTAAAATATACAACTATAATCACTATTTCATTACATTACATGCAGCTCCGGTGTCATATCGTTCACTTGCAGGAAGTTGAGCAGGGTTTTTCCTTTAGTTTAAATCCCTCAGCTAAGATTTCACTGAACACCGCATGCTTCCTGTGTATGTCAGACGGGGGTCGTCTTTTGTTGTTGTTTTAAAAAAATGTACCGCTCCAAAATGAATCTGGACAAGGTTTCATGAAGGACTGCTTTAATTAAGGCAGGTTCTTGAGTCAGAACACGCCCGTTTCACCCCTCTTTGTCCTTGCTCCTTCTGAGAGAGGGAGGAAAAGAAAAAAAAAAAACGAGCGACCATTCACTGGATCTGCACCTGTTGAGCGGAGCGTCTTTCCCGTTTTACGTCTTGAATTTACAACCTTCAGCGCGGGGGGGTGGGGGGGGGGCGACCTTTCCCTTGGCCTCTGCGGCAGAGAGGCAGCAGCTGTGGTGACTTCACTGGCTCCCCGTGTAAAAAAGATGTTGAAGGCGGGGGGCTCTTTCTCTCTTCACACCTTGAACTTGATAGCAGCCTGATGTGACGCACTGCCTCCATCAGCTGTTGGTATCTATCTGATTGAACTGATTTCAAAGATATGAAAAAGGTGCATTCATTTCTCCCTGTGGTCTCATTTGTACCCATTCATATGAGTCAAAAAGAGGCAGGAAGAAACCAGTGAAATGCCCCCATTTTTTTCATGTGTGGTCCTTTTTTCTTCTGTGTGAAGAGAAACATTAGCAATGCTGACTCATTACAAAGAGCAGCTGAAAAGTCTGAGCCAATTTATTTCTGGTTTGGCAGTGAAAGGAACGCGTAGCACACTTCCACTAAATTACAGCGTCACAGTATGAGATGAAGCCTCTGCTTTGTGAATGGGTGATTTTTAGGAAGTGCTCCCTCAGCCTGCTGGCTTTCCTCTGGAGCAGCTGTCGGTCAGGGTGTCAGTTGTGTATCTCGGAAATAAAGACCGCTAATGAGGCTGGAGCTCTCGAGGACTGCCTGGCCCTGAACTCAGCATCACACAGTGCTAAGTGATGAGGATCCCCTGCTGCACTTGTGGGGGAGTATCTGAAATATTGGGAATATTATATATGGCACGTCAAATCTGGAAACGAGTGCTCTCATCTGCGGCTTGAGCTGTCTGGTTTTGAGATCTAACTGTGCTGATCGCTGTGTTCGGGGTGGTCCTGCAAACCCAGAAGAGTCCAGGTCAAACCTTTCACCTCCCCGATGCCCTCCTGTTTCACAGCTCTGCTCAAGAGGTTTTTGGGGTAATGAGCTTGTTGTCGGTGATAGATGGGTCGCAGATCACGCTAGCATTGGCACTCCTTTGCATTCCTGCTGGTTCAAGTTACAACAGAGATATGAAGCAGCTGGACTGGGTTGAATTTGAAGGGGCAGCCGTTTCATTCAGATAGTAAGAAGCAGATCTAATAACATGCAGATCCTCCATAAACCATTACTAAATTTGTATGGATTTATCTGGGTGAAGGAGTGGCTTTTGAGACTTCCACACTAAGCCATGCAGACTTATAAATGTGTCTTTTTCTCTCAGTTTGAGCCCTCATCCAGGTTAAGATGACATTTAAAAAGCTGGGTTGGGGTTTCAGAGTGGCGAAATCAGCTGATATACGTTACCCCTGTGAACTTTGGATGTGTGGCGGCAAAATTCAGCAGTTTCCTCCGATTTATCAGCGATTTTTCATTTTAATGATCTGTAAATCAACATTATTCCAAGTTACTGACAACCAACGAGTTACACTGAGGGAGAGATCCAGGCAGCTGTGTGGGTGGATATAGATGAGTCTCTTTTGCCACTGAGACAATTTTAATGTTGTTTCATGTGCTTTGGTATATGTAGGTATGCAGTACTGTGCAGAAGAGGAAGAAGACACCCAACATTTCTTGATATGATGCTAGGAAATGGGAAATAAGTGCAACAATTTATTGAAACATCTGCATATATGGAAATACAGGATATAAGGCAAAACGAGTTTGTTCTGTTCTCGTGAGCTTGAACATCAGTATTTTGTATGTCCGCCTTTATTCTTTAACACAGCCGGAGGTCTCTTAGCCATCTTTCTTGTAACTTCTTTAGGTAGCCTTCAGGAAAAGCTCTCCAGGACATTTAAAGCTCTTCTTTGGATCCTGCGCTTGTGTTTACAAATAACATATTATGGACATTTTTTTTTCCACCTCTTTCCAAATTTATTTTCTCCTTTTAAACATCAGTTTAATTTGAGTTGATGTTGCCTGCTAATGTGCAGCATGTAACAGTGAGAATTCATAGTGCTGAATTAGAGCTTTGAGGGCAGCCAGCCAGCTAGTTCTCTCTGTGACCTATTGTAGACGAGACTATCCCTTCCAGCGCCACTGTTATCAAATGACTGACCTGGTTTATTCAACATCAGATGAATGGGATTTCCCACAGTGCAACAAAGTCACTGTGGGAAATGTCATTCAGGCTGTATGCCTGACTCTGATAGCTGTGGTTAATTTGCTGCTTGTGGAGTATAAATAGCATTAGAGCATAAATGAAAGTGTCGTACAACATCGGGGCCAGATATGAGCATGCAGCGCCGGCCTGGCCATAATGCATACTATAAAGGCGCATGTGACACTCTGCTGGTGGGATCGCTCAGCTGCACTCAGAGACCGAACCAGAAATAGGGTGAGATCACGTGAAAAGGCAGTAGGGCACCGTGCCAGCCGGGTCGTGTTGGTTACAACCTCGCCCACATTCCTTTTAACACTCAGTCACCCGCTGGAAATACACTTTCTCTGACACGTGGCTTCTCTGCTTTAACAGCCGCTCAGCTGCCCGAGAAACCAACCACTGTCTGTACGCTTCTATATCAGGGCAATGATGGAAGCGCCAAATATGTCAGCGTGACAAGATCCTCTGTTATTTAAGTGCTTTTTGGGCGTAGTTGTAAGTTTAGGCTGATTTTTACTGTAGCTAGTAGAAATGCCCACAAAGTGTACTCAGTATGTGGCAACATAATATGCATTCATTTACTTAAATGGTACTTAATATAAATTAAGACAAAAACGAAATAAATGTGGTGGCGATGGTGGTTAGTCAGGTTAGAGGCAGACTTTGACGATTACACCTGCGATGTGCCGTGTTTATGCCCAACACCAGCAACCGTCATGTGGTGGCGTCTAGTTTTATTATTTCAAGCGTCGTGATGTGCGAGACACATTTCAACCGCTTGTTTTCATGAAACACCCTCTATGGACAAGTTACAGTATTTTTTTTACAGTTTTTTCCACTCATAACCAAAAAAGGTGACGTCCCAGCTTGCTGTTAGTGGAGTTTTTTTTTTGTTTTTTTTTAGCAACCTACTCAAGCTTAAGGTGACTCAACACCTTCATCCTGTGATTGGCAGATATGGATTCCCAAAGTGACTTTCCACAACAGGTGTTTTCACAGCATCAGGGGCAAAGACAGGAAGTGGAGGAGGACTGTGTCAGTCCCAGAGATGCTGTACTGCTTCTTTTATAATGCTGCCCTTAACAGCCAGCCTGAGTGCTTCTTCACCAATTTCATTAGTTTATCTAGTTACAGCTTAATAAACTTTATTGAAAACTTCACGTCACAAAGATGTTTTGAATTTTGAAGGAATGTGTTTAAAATGATGCAAATGCCATTTTAAAATATCCACATTTGATGAAACCTTTAAGATTTAATTGTAATGAGAAGTCTTGAAAAGTCTTGATGGTTTATTAGGAACATATACGATCCAGTAGTACCAAAGTACCTCCAAATGAGTCCACAGTTTAATCAACAAGGCTTCATCTACACATGCACATCTACACATTCATCAAAAAATTGATGTCAGGTTCTCTCAGGAACATGCCAACCCTAACAAGATAGAGATGCTGGCCAATCAGAAGCCTACAAACTGTAACACTGTGCACAGTCTGACGTCAATAGGAGTTTTTCAAAAGCTCCGTTTTCAGTGACTGTTTCAGGTTTTCCAGTATCTCGCTGTGTAGTTTAAATCATCAGCTGCAGCATTATACAATCATTTCAATGCAGTCTCACGGCAGTTTGTGAAACAGTCACAACCTCTAATGTCCTGATTCCTGTTTCTGGACACGAATCTTCTCCTTTTTTTCTCCATGTTCCTGGATATGAATTTCCCACCACTATTTTCATGTCCTTGAAGACAATTTTTCATTACCTTGGAGTCACATGTACTGATTCATGTCCATGTAGACAAAAGTTAATTTTGCCACTTTTAACAGGTGCAAATCTCCACATCTGGGGTTGGAGGAGTGGGTAGTGTAGCAGGGTTCACATTAGAGACTCAAGTTCAAGTCATACACGTCATAGATTTGTATTACTTTTATTACGTTCTTAATTATAAAGTGCTTTAGGAAAAGCTCATGGCAAAATCTATTAGTTACAAGGTTGAGCCATCACAACAAAAAAAACCCCAAAACGTGGCATTACTCGTCCACTTACAGTATGCGATCAAATGGATTGCTTTGTCACGACAACTTAAATTTAACTATTTTAAAATAAAACATCTTGAATCCCAGTGTTTTATTGGTCATTCTAGCAGCTGACATTATTTAGCCGTTCATTAACTCTGCTCACTTGTATACATTTTTTTTTACCGTGGGTTCCACTTTTCTCCTTTACTCTCCTCTTGATTAGTAAGCTTTCAGCTGGACAGAAACATCAGTAATCTTTCAGTACATTGTAATTCAAGCAGTCATAGAGGAAAGTAAATCCTGGCTTTAGAGAGCCTAGCGTGTGAGGAGATGGACTCTTTTAGATCAGGTGTACATAAGAGGTAAGGTGTGGTGCTGCAGCAGGTTACTGACAGGAAGCATATCGGGGTGATTTGGGTTCCCCAGAAGTCAACATTGATGTATTTTTAGTTTGTGTGAAGAACCTGCCTGGGAGGCACTTAAAGCAAAGCGCTGACACCTGCGGAGGGAGGCTGTTTATTTTCAAATTCTGGCATTTTTGTCCCTAGATTTAAGCTTACTGCAGCTTTAGTAGTTCCTAAAAAATGTAGTGTGTAACTTTATTTGTATTAACTGGAAGCCTTAAAGCATGACTCTTGTATAATGATTCGCAGATATACTGAGCTTTGTGTAAACGTATGAGTGTTAAGCTTTCCCCGCTCTGATCTGAATTTCATAGCAAATATAGCACTGATACCCAGTCATAATGAAAGAACAACTCATTTGCAAAGTTGAAAGTTTTTTCTTCATAACTTGCATTGTGAAACTAGTTTGTCCACAAACAGTCACATCAGGACTCCAACATGCTCTTGTCTGCTCTGTTTTGCAGGCTGCTGCTGCTGCAGACCCCCATGCAGGCCAGATCTTGCTGCAGCTTGATGTGACTTGGAACGATGCAAAGGTGGAAGCAGACAGCGCTGGATTCAATTTCACAGCATCTTGGAACGCACACACATACTACAAAGTTTTCATTACTATCTACTTCCCCCTTTTTTTCATTTTTTTCTTTTTGAGAGGACACGGATACACCCTGAATGGGCCCCTGTAGTGCTCTACATTGTGGTTGGGAAGTACCTAGTTTTACAACTGTCATGTTGGTCTGCTTAAAGGGACAGTGCTGATCAATTCAAAGCAATTTGTCAGTGGTTTTTCAGTCACCTTAACAAGGGGTCACATGGATCCTTGATTTGTCATCTGAAATGTGAGGAATGTGCAGAGTTTGGAAGTCAGATGAGCTGACTGGCGAAGATGCTGATTGATTTGTTAAAAATGTCTTTAATAAAAACATGAACTGAATGGGGTGTAAAGGTTTCCTGCTTTTGAAAAATGAAAGTGAGAAGTATGCTCAAACTCTCACAACTTGACAGGTTTTGTTGGTCTGAATACGTGGTAAATTTATCTTGAACTGTTAATGAAATCCAACCACTCTGAGGTGAAAGGGGAAAAGAATGTGCTTTGCAATTATTTCTGAAACCACAATTTTTTTTTAGTCCAAGTGTGTTTTGTAAGTGTTTTCTGGCACTTCATACTGTTGAATGTTTGGAAAAAGCTGCGCACTCGTCTGAATAAATTTCTCAGCCTGGCAGCATGTTTATGAAGTGTGTGTGTGTTTGTCTTTGCATGCACCAAAGTGAGTTAAGTGTGCTCATTACACCGAAGCCCATCCTGGGTGTTCTGCATCACTGCCCCCTGTTTACAGCTGCAAAGAGTGAAAGCGCTTAATCTGTACATGAACTCATTGAACTTCTTCAAGAGGGTCATTTACACACATTGGATACCGGACACTGTAACTACGCTTACTACGAAATCCTAACCATGGCACAGAGGTAGTACTTCAGGAATTAGATGTTGTCTTGCAGCATTCAAAGAAGTTCTGTTAAAGTCTTAGCATAATAGATATCCTGATGACAAAAAAACTATGGAAAAATAGCAAATACTCATCATCTTTGCTGGAAGAAAACCAAAAATTCACACCAAACGGGGCTGCTTTTACTTTGCAGCTGCTTTAAGATGTTCATACACACAGAAGTGAGGGGGAAACCTTCAGCGTGAATGGTGCTTCAGCAATAATTGATGCCAGTTGTTTAGAAGGTGGCAGCAGAGGAAGTGTCTGGCTCGGCACACCACAGATCACAAACGATAGGTTTGCCTCTTGAATCCACGCAACGCTGCAGTTACGAAATTCTGGAGTTTTCGCTGGAAGACTGTCTAAAACTGATAGTGGTAATAAACTGACTCAAAATGTCGGTTTTAACATTCATTCCTGTTTTAAGATATTAGAATTGCTCTACCACTTGTTGACGCCATGTATTCAGTTTTCACACAGCAGCCAATTATTAAACATTACAACCACTCTCACTTTCAGTTTCAGCCTCTAAGTACAGCGATAATTATCCATCTAAATGTGTGATTGTGTAACTGCTGTTGTGTTCTTAATCTCACCACAAAACAATAATTTTGAAAGCTGCAAAATGGTGTAATAAACTTCAGATGATAATACACAAGTATTCACTTGTCTGCCTTCACACGCATACAAACTTGGGTGGCATCCCATTCCTAATCCATAGGGTTTAATATGATGTCACCCCGCCCTTTGGAGCTATAACAGCTTCAGCTCTTCTGGGAAGGCTTTCCACAAGGTTTAGGATTGTTTATGGGAATTTTTGACCATTCTTCTGGAAGTGCATTAATGAGGTCAGACACTGGTGTTGGACGAGAAGCTCTGGCTCACAGTCTCTGCTGTAATTCATCCCAAAGATGTTCTAACTGTTCTGAGGTCAGTACTCTGCAAAGCCCAGTCAGGTTCTTCTGCACCAAACCCTCTCATCCATGTCTTTATGGAGCTGCTTTGTGCACTGGTGCGCAGTCAGGTTGGAACAGGAAGGGGCCATCCCCAAACTGCTCCCACAAAGTTGAGCAATATCTTGCATGCTGAAGCATCAAGCGTTCCTTTAACTGGAACTAAGGGGCCGAGCCCAATTTCTGAACACACCACCACCATAATCCCCCCTCCATCAAACTTTACACTTGGCACAATGCAATCAGACACATACCATTCTTCTGGCAACTGCGAAACCCAGACTGTGTGGTTCATTACTCCAGGGAACACGTGTCCACCGCTCTAGAGTCCAGTGGCAGTGTTCTTTTACACCACTGCATCCGATGCTTTGCATTGCGTTTGGTGATGTAAGGCTTGGATGCAGCTGCCATGGAAACCCATTCCACGAAGCTCTCGACACACTGTTCTTGAGCTGATCTGAAGGCCACATGAAGGTTGGAGGTTTGTAACGACTGACTGCAGAAAGTTGAGAGAAGACTCCAGAGAAGTCGTCTCCACAGTTCTGCAGTCAATTAGAGGTGACATTCTTTGTTTGTAGAAGTAGTCTGTATGCGTCGGTGCTTGGTTTTATGCACCTGTGGCCATGGAGGTGATTGGAAAAACGGAATTCAGTGATTTGGATGGGGGAGTGAATACTTTTGGCGATACAATGCAGTATCAATAACATGCTTAAGTGAGTTAGAACAGACTAAATGCATCTGAATAGGAACCACATAGACATTGGTAAGCAAAAGAGTTAAGTAAGTTTATATATAGTTATAAAATACTATATTGTAGTATAATAGCTAGCAGGCTAGCTAGATAGATAGTACAGCACAAAAGCCTGAAGCCCCCCTCTCATTCTTTATATTTTGCTAGGAAAATGAGAAAGTGGTGCAGCAACTTACTGAAATGTGCAAATATACAGAGTTTGTACAATTCTAATGAAAATCAATATTTATTCGTCAACACAGCCTGAACTGTCTTAGGAGGACTTTTCTGTAATGTCCCTAAATAATCTTTAGAAATAGTTTTACTGGCTTCTTGAAGGACATTCAAAGCTCTTCTTTGGATCCTGGCTGCCATCTGTTCTGTTCTCTGTCAAGATGATCCCACACTGTTTCAGAAATGTTGAGTAAAAAAGCAGCCAATGTCCCAAGAAAGACCTTCAGAAAGACTGCTTTAAAACAATGACATGAACGTCTGGCTCTTTGGAAGCTCAAATCTAAAGAAATGATGGGTTGTTCAATGTTTTTGAACATTTCTATAGATTTTTAGTCTAAGAATAGAAAATTGTTTCAAAGTGCATTACAATTTTTATAGCATGCCAACTCGCTGGAATCAGGGAAAACAAACAATCTTATAGTGGGAAAAAAAAATGGGAGAAACTGAGAAGGAATTCCCCCTTCAGGAGTCCATAACAAAATAGAAAATAGACCAAATATTAACGCAGCATTAAGACTCGAAAACCACCGTGTTATGTTATTTTAAATATGTTAAAAGGGGGAGAGATTCCTACTACTGTTGCTTCCTCCTGCTTTTGGTTTTCACGCTAAGCTAAGCTAACGGTCTGATGGCTGCGGCTTCATAATTACTGTACAGACTTGAGGGTTGGCTTTGATCTTCTCACACCGTCAGAATGAAAGCACGCAGGTTTTTATTTCCGGTATGTTTTGAACTATTCCTTTATGCCGGGCAGCTGGAGGTGAACTGCCACGTTCATTTGAATGGCTGACACTTCCAGCTCTTCCTCCAGGTTTGCCTACAGAGCAGGTGCTGCTGGTTCTCGTCGGCTTAACAACACAGCCCTTTCTCTGCCCCGCAGAAATCTCTGGTTGTGGTCAGCTGGGTAGCGAGCAGTGAGTCATGCTCACTAGAGTGCATATCCTTCTGCCACCATCACTTTTTTACAATCTTGTAACCTGTTTTGCATTTAGACCCCCCCCCCACTCGCTTCAACTTGCACTTGAACCACTCTGGAGAAGCTTTAGTTGTTCTAAGACGACTGTTATGAGTGATCGCTGGCGTAAACTATGCCAGGTCAAGCTGTCTGATTCTCTCTTCTTATTTTTTGAAACCTGGGTTGGATCTAAAAGAAAAGCAAGGAGGTTAAACAAACCCAAAGCTCATTAAAATAAACCTCTGTCAACTCCCACTCCCTGTTTCCGAGTACAGGAATGCGCTGTTGCGCTTCACATCCCACGCAGAATTGCTGCAGGACTTCAGGTAATAAATGAACAGGGGATGCCCACCCAGCAACCACAAAACAAAGAAAACCGGGCACACTCACTCCCAGACTGCTGAAGGATGACTGAGTTTCCCACCACCGTGTAACCCGATCGTGTCATCTGTCAGCATGTTTACACACAGTCGGCGTTCTCGTTGTTCATCTTAATTGTGGAGATGAATACTGAGTGCTTGTTTTTGTCTGATTTCATCCTTAATTTGGGAAATTTGTTCCTAAAATTTGGTGAGAAGTGTTTTCTGACCAAATACTACCACTTTCACATTACTGAGAAAGTAGCCAAGGTAAATTTGTCAGTACAGAATCTCTAAAAATAATAGCCTAGAAATGGTCTTTAATATGAAATCTAAAGTCTTTCTTGTGCGTCAAAGCGATGAGAGGTAGCTGTAGTGGCATTTTATGCCCTTACAGTACGCTGCTGTGTTTCACAGTCCACTAAACCTTAATGGAAACCTGCTTGACATGTGATTCCTTATTTCTTAACTAGGTCACAAAATGGAGCAAGGTGAAGTGAAAGACAAAGACAGCAACAGTCTGCAGAGAGGAAAGGAAATGTCAAGCATTAATCTTTTAAAGGAATAGTTTGGCATAATGTCGGGGGAATCAGCCATAGCGTTCCCTCTAAAGCTCATTAGCATGTTATAATGTGTCTGTTTAAGCCACAAGTCCTTTTTGGAGCAGTCCTGCCACCCAGCAGCCAATAGAAACAGGCGCCCTGCAGACGCGGGAGGCAAAATGAAGGAAAAGTCAACATCACACGCCTGAACTGAATGATGTATTCAACATGTGTATGAGCATGTATCGAGAGCGGTGGAGGAAAGCTCTTTCTTGGAAACAGGTTTCCATCCAAGCAGATGCGTGAGGTGTGTGTTTGAGCAGTCGTGTAGCTTGTTGTGGGTCAGCAACATGTGTAAACAGCTCAGATTTGTTATATGTTCCTACCAGTAGCTCATCAGACCTACTGCAGTTCTAGAGGTAATGAAGAGGTATAGACTGACACTCGACTGTAATCTGCAACTAATCTGAAACCCATTTTGCTATCTCCCAGCATTCTGTGTAAACCCCCCATTACACTGGACAGTTTATTAGGTACTCCTTGGACCACACTTCCATGATGCTACTCTCCTGTTCCACTACATCCCAGAGTTGCTCTGTTGGATTGGATCTGATGACAACAGAGGCCACAGTCAGAGATTCTCAGTTTCCTGTTAGTAGCTGACAAGAGGGGCACCCGATGTGGTCTTCTGCTGCTGTAGCCCATCTGCTTCAAGGTTTGATGCACTGTGCATTCAGAGATGCCATTCTTCATACCTTGGTTGTACTTGGTAGTTACTCTAGAGATGCTTGTGTGGGAAAGTCCCTCAGCAGTTTCTGAATCTTTAAATCAGCATATTTGGCATCAACAACCATTGCATTTTTCCTGGGGTTTGAAAGAATCCTTGTGATCCTGTCATATTTTGAATGTGTCTACACAAATTGTTTCCTTCTTTGCTCTGAATACATTTGTGAGTTTTGATGGAAATATATTTATTTAGAAATGAATGATCAAATGGAGCAAATCATCAGGTATTCCTTGTTAACATCATGCAGCCGCTCACATTCATGTTGCAACCCATCAGGAACCACACGTTCACCACTGTTGTAGATCTACAACAAGGAAACCAGTGAATGAATGAAAGATATAAAATCACCTTTGTATTTATCAGGGTATCCTTATCTTCTTTGAGATATTTTTGTTTTAATCTGCACAAATGTCATTCCACGTGATAAGTTTCTTTATTGTCCTCATCCAGTGTTTCAGGTCAGGAGAATGTCTGACAGTCTGACCTTATCTGTGTTTTCACGCCCTCTGTCTTTTGATGTGGCTGCTCTGTTTGTTCACCAGCGCCAGCGGTCTGCTCTCTCCCATTCAGCAAACTGCCTATTGCTAATTCCCTCACTCTGATCGGGCAGCAGCAGCGGCATTGTTTAAGTTTTACACCAGGAGCTTTTGGTCTCAGTCACACCTCAAGAGCTGCAATCGCAATAGCAAGGATTACAGGATGACGTTTTAAGATTGTTTTTGTCTTTTAAATTATATCCAAAACAGTGAGGTCCTCCCACCTGAGCCCCTCTGGACCTTTATATGAGAAGTGTCTGAGTTACGTGCACTAACCTGTGAGTTGTGATGGATTGTGAGCTAGATGAGGTTAGTAAGACACTGAGGTTCTGGTTGTTAGAAGTGCCTGTACCTTGGATGTTTTATCGGATTTCTGATAATTCACTGGAGAAAACTTAAAACGAGTGAATTTGGGGTAAACGTTAAAGGTCATATCACCATGTGGGATAAGTTTCTATCAAAGCAATATAAGAAACATCTTGTAGTCATGAGTCTGTCTGTGGCCAAACAGCTTTCTAACTCTCGTCAAATGTTACGTTTGACACTAGTTTTACTTGCGCCATTAAAACAAGCTTCAACATGTAAAAGGTGCAAATTTAACTTTAACCTTTTGTTTATATGATGGCCAACGTGCCTATTCTGGGAAGTTATGAAAACGGGGTTTTCCCAACAGGTCAGGACCTTAGCTGCCATAACGTTAGTCCACATGGCCATAAAATTTGTGAAATCAACACCCAACAAGCACTGTGACAAAAAATCCTTTAATGGTTCATAATATTTGAATCTCAAGGCTTTTTGCATTCAAACAATGGACAGTCATGTGAAAAAGAACATTTTCACAGGAGTTTTTAAGTGCAATTTCAATTCAGTTTTGTTTATATAGCATTACATCACAACAACAGTCACCTCACAAGGCACTTTATATTATAAGGTAAAGACCCTACAATGATAAAGATAAAAGCCAAACAAAAACCCCCTATGAGCAAGCATTTGCTGACGGGGGGGGGGACAAACAGAGTGCAATAGAGTCTCTGCTGGCTGAATATGTTTTATATGTATGTGCAAGTTGTTAAACTCAGTGTGAGTTTTCTGGCCGTCCCACCAAGCTCAGACTGTAATGTTCAGAGAAACAGCAAAAATAAATAAATAAACCAGGATCTCAGACTCTACAGGCCTCAGTATGTTAAATGTTAAAGTTCATGACAGATCAAATAGAAAAAGACAGAACAAATGTTGCCGGTTTGGAAGGGTTGCCAAGAGAACGCCTCTTTTCTCTAAAAAGAATGTGGCAGCTCAGATTAGGTGTGCAAAGCTGGCTTTAACACACAGTTTTACAGTTGGAGGAAACCAAAAACAGCATGTTAGCACAAACTCCTCATACTAACTGTGAAGCACGGTGGTGGAGGGGTGATGATTTGGGCTGGTTTTGGAGCGTCAAATGTTAGGCCATTTGTCTGAGTGCTTGGCCCAAATTTGGTCATGCAACAGGACAATGATCTCAAGCCCAGCAGCAAATCTACTAGAGAATGGCGGAAAAGAAAAGAATGAAGCTGTTGCAAGGGCCCAGTCAAAGATAAGACCTCAACCTGCCTGAAATGCTGTGGTGGGACCTTAAGAGAGCTGTGCATAAATGACTGCCAGCAAACCTCAATGATCTAAAGCAACAGTGCACAGAAAAGTGGGCCAACATTTCTCCACAGTGATGCAAGAGACTGATAACGTTATAGAGAAAACGATCACTTACGTTATTGCTGCTACAGGTGCTTCTACGAGCTACTGCAATAAAACAGAGAAACCCCAACAATCAAAATGGCCCCCTATGAGCAAGCATTTGGTGACAGTGGGAAGGAAAAACACCCTTTTGACAGGATGAAACCTACAGCAGAACCAGACTCAAAGAGGGGCAGTCCTCTGCCTCGAATGCTCGGAGGTGAGGGGAGGGATACAAGACAAAAGACGTGCTGTGGAAGATTAATAACTAATGATTAAATACCATGTATCATTGGTTAAACAAGCTGGAGAAGTGGGTGAAAATCTATTTTACTGCAGTGCACGCGCACTTTCTGATGAATACTTTTTAGAGGATCTGGAAATTTCTCCAAAAAAGTCGCCGTTTTTCAGTTTGGTTTAAATGCCGGAGGAATGCTGCATTCTGAAACTGCGATTATAAGGGAAGCAGAAACTACCAGAAACCATGATTCACTCACATCCTACCAGTTTTTAAATTGCTCAGGAAATGGTTGACAACGGTCGTGACCACAGTTTTGATGGTTGCTTAGTTTTAATATCATCTTCCTGGCATTTGTGGAACTAAAAGTAAGAGTACATCGACGTGTCTTTCAGACTGCAGGGCAGCATCTTAACTGAATGAGCGGCAAACAGGAACAAAGTGGACCGTAGTGAACTTGCACTGTTGTGACTTTACAGCTCAATCGCAAGAAAAAACTGCAGCTCAAAGTAAAGAGGAAACTGTCTAACACCAACGTCTCCACCACCATTAAAAATGGAAGGAGTTTCATTCACAGATTTGCACTCGGTGAACCCAAGAGAGCACCCAGTGGCACTTGTGACACCGAGACAGCAAAAAGCACCAATGCACCGCAGCAATAAAAAGCATCATGTGCAATTTAACCATCTCATTGCAGGATTGTTGTAAAAGTGCAAATATGGAGCTTGCATTAGCAAAATTATTTCTTGGATTTTTGGAATTTTGCATGCAAAAATGCTGCTCAGCTGCACTCTGTTGTGTAATCGAGTAAATAAACCAGCATGCACCGGCATTTTCTGCTTCGTGTTGCTCAGTGGATCAGATTTCAGAGGATAAAACTTATTTAGGCTTATTTAATGGCATTAATAGCAGTAATATAGCTTGCTGTGACTTTAAAGCTCTGTATTTTACCTACTAAAGGTCAGCGAGGGTGTGAACGGATAAAAATAGAAAAGGCCATTTAAGCATTAGTATGTCCTCATCAGCAAATCTTCAATTAAAGTAACTCCTCAGACTGGCAGTCATTTAATCCCTTTATCTATAGGATATGGTCCACTCCACTCCACCCATGTGTGTGTGTACAGTATGTGTGTAAGTGTGTGTGTGTGTGTGTGTACATGTACATTTATATATGACTGCATCGGGTATTTCCCCATCAAGTAACATTATATAGCCACCCTCACTCCATATTATCTCATCTATTTTTTCCCCCTCACTCTGCAGGGATCACAGAGGTGTGATACTTCCCATAACTCCCCAAAGTGGAGAATCTTTAGGTTAAAAAGTGTCCAGACTTGCTGCAGGTGAGCGGTTTACCCTGCGTTCCCAGGCTGGATGTAAATAAAATGTAGTGAGACAGCTGCTGTGGGAGGTCTGCAGCTTGGCAGGAGTGTGTTTGAAAGTATGCCCTCTCAGGAGTCAAACACCGGCACAGGCTGATACTTGCTCCTGTCCAACGGATCTGCCCGCCCACACATGGGAAAGCATTATCCGGGAATCATGCTCCATCGGCCTCCATGCCCAGCCAGGCACTTTTATTTCATTTAAAGCCATCACTTTGTTTGGGTTAAAAAGATTTCTTAAACTAACACTGTGTCCTGTAAGGCACAGTAAAAGGCTATAAAGTTCCAGCTTAAATTTAAACAGAGGCCTTTAATCAAAGGCCTGGCTCAAAGTCACAAATAATGATGATACAACCAAAAGTGGTTGTAATGCTGGGGGCGCTCGCTGCACTGCTCAACAAACCATGGCATACAGATCTGTCTTTTTGTAAAGATATCAAAAGGCCCAGTTAGTGAGCCCCCTCATTCCTGAGACTGAAATATAGACTCACAACTGCTGAGTCTTTCACTTAGGGTTGTATTCCAACATGGAAGCTTGGAGTAGTTATGGAAATTTATCCCCAAAAGCGATCCGTCAGAGCTGTATGCTGCAGTTACAGACAAATTCTGATATTTTTAATGTGGCTCTCTGTGTTCTTTCATCATTTTAGGAGAAAAGAAACAGCCTGAGTTCCTCTTGAGAATGAAATCAGAGGATTAATGTGCTTTATGATCTAAGGGTTACTTGAAATTCCAATCTTAAGCTTGCATCATGCTCACTGAAGGAGTCCACAGACATTACAAAAAGGATCTCAAACCGGGCGGCATCCAACAGCAAGAAGGTCCTGGGTTTGAATCCAGCCTGGGGCCTTTCTGTTTGGTGTTTGCATGTTCTTTGCATCTTCTCCCCGTGCCTGTGGGGTTCTCTCCGGGTATGGTCCAGAGACGTGCATGGGGTTAGCTTAATTCAAAATTAACTGTAGGTGTGAATGGGTGTGTCACTGCCTCTCACCCTATGACCGCTGGGACAGGCTTCAAAAATCAAACATTCTCCATTACTAATTTATGTTGCACGTTCAGTTCACTGCTTGGTGGTTATTTGGTGAACATTTGCAAATTGGCATCTTACATGCAAACCGCAGGTGACCATGGCAGCAGCCAAAGCAACCACAAGGACGTTTTTGGTGCATCACCCTCTTTGTGCTTCATTACAACCAACACGAGCCACAGCTTCTTTTTTCCCCAAGCAACCAGAGGGTTGCTCTCTAGGTCTGTGTGACTGAGGTGTCATTTGCTTTGACGGTTGATGTTTATGATTTGCAGATATCACTTATCAAATTCAGAGTCACAGCATGGTTGGACATTATCCAAGAGAAGTTGGGTATACACTGGAAAGGTCAACAGTCCCGGTCCACTTTTTTGAGGACTTTTTTTTTGCATCTAGCTGATCAGCAACACTTAATGCTAGCAGAAAGTCATAAGTTTTAGCTTTCTGAAGTATGTTGTGCTACCTCAGGAATTTCCTGACTTTTAGGTTAAAAAGTACATGGAAAATTGGTAAATGGACTGGTTCTTGTGCAGCACTTTTCTACTCAACAATTTATACAACAGGCCTCTCATTCACCCATTCACGCACATGCACACTCCAAGGGCTGCATCGAAGAGCAACTTGGGGTTCAGTATTTGCCCTCAGCCCCAACTGGTGGTGGCAGATGGCTTCCTTCCCACTGTCACCGAGTGCTTGCTCATAGGGGCTCATTTTGACTGCTGGGGTTTTTTTTCCTCAAATTATTGTAGGGTCTTTACCTTGCAACATAATGCACCTTGAGGCATGTGATTTGACACTAAATAAATAAAATTGAGTTGCACTTTGCCATGCAGACTGGATCAGACAGAGCTCGAACCACCAACCTTCTGATTAGTAGGTGACCTGCGCTACCTCCTGAGCTACAGCCAACTCCAAAAGAGAGTTATTGAAAGAAAGATGCGACATTGTTGATGAAAGTTAAGAATGGTATCCATGTTCAGTTTAACACTTTTCAGTCAATTTTATCTCTAATAGGAGATTTTGTCCTGATTTTCACATTTCTTATTTGAAGCGCTGGCAGCAATGATAGGTAGCTTCATTTCTAGGTTCACATAAAACTGTAAGTAGGTTAAAGGTAAACAGCTGACTTCTGGAAACTGTTTCATTTCTTGCCGAGAGTAAAGTGATAAGATCAGTCCGACTTGTATGTGTAAACAGACGTATGGAGCTGGATCCAAGCGGTAATTAGCTTAGCTAGCATAAACACCGAAAACAGGAGGAAACTGCAAGACCGGCTCGACAGTTCAAAAATATACCTACCAGCTCTTCTAAAGCTCAGAGCAGACACAGACAGGCGTGTCGGCGATGGGAAGCAATACATTAGATATGTCACTAATTGGTTTTTTAGACATGAATTACTTTTATACAGTCACCAGCCACTTCATTGGGTACACCAGTAGTGCGTTGGACCCCCTTTTGCCTTCAGAGCTGCCTTAATTCTTCATGGCACAGATTCAACAAGGTGCTCGAAACATTCCTCAAAGCGTTTGGTCCGCATCATAGCATTGAACAGTTGCTGCAAATTTGTTGGCTGCACATCCATGATGAAAATCCCACCCAAAGGTGCTCTGCTGGATTGGGATCTGGTGACTGTGGATGCCATTGGAGTACAGTGAACTCATGGTCATGTACAAGAAACCAGTTTGAGATGATTTGAGCTTTGTGACATGGAACGTTGCTGGAAGCAGCCATCAGTCAGACCATCTGATATCAACGGCCACTTTCAAAGTCACCTGTCTTCCCCGTTCTGAGGCTCAGTTTGAACTTCAGCATGTCGTCTTGACCATATCTACATGCCTTTGTCCACTGAGTTGCTGCCATGTGATTGGGTGAATAGATGTTTGCATTAGCAGTGGAACCTAATGAAGTGAACACTCAGTAATTTTTTAAAGGTGTACTCTTAATTTTTATACAACAAAGTAAAGAATACCCATTTGTAACACTGCAGCTGCAGTGTTACAAGTTACAGCTGTTTTCACTCATTAACTTCAGCCCTAAGGTTGTTTTTTTAAAAAACATTACTTGACTGTGGTGCATGTGGGATCACAAATGTTAAACCTCACCAGCTTCCTGGTATAGAGTTTGTGTGACGTCTGATTGCACAGACATCAGAAAAGCACAGGTAGAGTAACAGAACTCCGGGTAAGCGAGTTGGCGTCACGGGTCTCTCTTCCTGCACGTTCTACCCAGGAAGCACCTTCACCTAAACCAATCAGTGTTTCCAGCAGTGAACCTGCATCTCAACGGGGAGAATCTCGTGTGACACGACGGCTTCGGACGATATCCTGACCTGATTTTCCCGACGCTGTCTGGAGCTTGTGTGCGAAACCAGTTGATGACAAGAACTTCCAGTGATTCCTGACATGCATTTGCTTTATGTCTATCTTGTGCAGACTAAATGAAACTGTTGCACAGACTTTTGGCAACCCAACATCTGTCTGCATTACACTAATTTCACAACTCAGCATAAAAAAATGTCACACACATTCTGACAAATTAAAACACGACAAGGTATTTTTTTGATTCCCCAGAAAGACGCCGTTGATGGCTGTGGAAAGTGCACAGCCATATAGGTATTGAAAAATTCAGCTTAGCTTAATCTGTTTTGTTCAGCAGCTTCATTCTGAGTCATGGTTAGGGGAAGTTGCTGCACTTTTTATGCATATGTACCGGCTATGAGAGCTAGCGCTGCTCTTACACTTTATGATTTCTAAATGGCACTTGGTGTTTGCCTGGGTTTCCCCAGTAATCTTTCAGTTCTTAAAGTATCCACTGAATATTTTATACCCCTCACCTCAAACACATTTTTGGGTTCTGCATCAAATCACATCTGACTCAAGACTTCTTTTGAATGACACATACCAGAAATGTACATTCATATGTCGCCTGGTCCCTCCTTAAAGAAACTACAAGTATGAGAAGCCCTATTATCTGATAATAATAATAATTAACACTGAGGCAGCTGATCTATAAGAGGATATGTGCAGTGACTCATTGCCTTCAACTCATCCCCGGCTCTTTCCACGCTCGCAGCAGGGAGGCCACATGTGAATTACCTTAGCGTTTACACAGATGTTGACATTTAGACAGGGCATGAGAAAGGAGAAAGGCGGTGATCGGGTTGCAGGCAGTGAGCGGTCTTTGTGAAATTCAAGAGAGCTGTCTGTGTCACTAAGGGTCGGTCGAGGACGAGACATCTCGCTCGTGTGCATACTTGCTGGGTTTACGTTCTTTGCCCACCCTCCTGGGTGTCTCCCTGTGAAAGGGTCAGTTGGTAAGTGTGTTAATGTTGGTAAAGCAAACTAACATCAGTCAGAGCTGCTTTCTAACACCAGCTTTGCAGCTGACGGGATGTGAAAGCAGACAACCCCCCCCCCCCACACACACACACACACACGCCCACATCTATTTCACTTTTTTGGGGCGGGGGGGGGTTTCCCACAGGCCCTTCACCTATCCTTTTTCCCT
>VUQK01043831.1:58568-75013 GCA_015106715.1 Bujurquina vittata
CTGTAGAACAATTGACTTCAAACGGTTTTGTAATGCCATTTCAAAACCGTTTGAAGTCCATTGTTCTACAGTGAGAAAGATTCTTCATAAGTAGCAAGAAAGCTGCCAATCTTCCCAAGAGTGGACGTCCCAACAAATTCCCCGCAAGCTCAGGCCGTGCAATTCTCAGAGAAACTGCATTTCATGACAGTACAATTAGAAAAAGCCTGAACAAGTATGGCTCGTTCTTGGGTTGCCAGGAGAAAGCCTCTTCTCCTGGCACCTGATCACAGATCAGGTTTGCAAAGTTACATCTGAACAAACCACAGGACATCTGGAACAGCGTCCTTTGGACGGATGGGACCAAAGTGGAGATTTTTGGCCATGATGCCGAACAAACACAAACACGGCATCCCAGCAGAAACACCTCACACCAGCTGTGAAGCACAGTGGTGGAAGGGTGACGATTTGGGCTTCATTCGAAGCCACAGGATCACAATCGGCTCTGGCCATCGAGATGATGCTGCAGCTTTTGTTTGGTGCCGTTCGGGTGAAACATACACAACATATAAAGATGACTGCCTGAAGAAATGGAACAAAGCTCTACACGCATTCATGACATGGGCCAGGGATTGCATTTTTTTAAACAAAATAGATCTCAGGTGGAAAATCCTCATGCAAACTTGCACTAGGTGGCCTAATAAGATAGATTAATGGTCAACAAAATTTAGTGTAAACATGAGAAGAAAAGGCATTAACAGACAAAACAGACAGAGGGAGGAACCAACAGGAAAATACAGAAGGAACTAAAGATACCCGGAGAAAAATAAACTCAAAACGGGGGTCAAAATCCAATAAAACACAAATCCAAACTTCAGCAACACCACAACATGAAAAAGCACTCATTAATTTAAAACAAAAATCACTCAAACAACTCAACAAGAACTAATGCTCGACACACTGGAATGAAAATAAAACCAAAACTAGAACCAAAACTCAACCTCACAAATATCTTAAAAATCTAGAATAACAGTAAAAACTAACACAAACCAGAACCTAACCATAAACAGTTTCCAAATCCAGGCCTTTTTGGAGAGAATCGTGGATTTTTTCCACAGTTGTCCTTTCTCACATGTACCTCACAGCAGGAAAAGAGTCTGCTTCACACAGGTTCACGCCACTGGAAACACTCCATGTAATGTAGAGCATGCAGGAGGCAGCACTGCTCCGGATGCCCCCTCTATAGCAATGAATGTGTATAAAGTTTGCAGCTCCACATTTATGCAGATTTTAAAACAGAGTATTTTTTTATGAAAACTGTTTTAATACGTTTAAGCATAGCAGACATTCAGATTCATCCACACGTGAGCTTCCAACTCCTCGGAGCATCCTGCTTTAACACATCATTTGGCGGGTCATAAATCTGTGCAGGCGCCCAGCGAGAAGCTGGTTGAGCTTCTTACATGAGAAGCAGAGCGTCACCCAGTGAACTCTTTTACCTCCTATTCCTGCCCTGTGACAGAGACCCACAGCTGTTGCATGAACACTGCAGTCCTTCACTGTCAAAACATGGCACCCCCCTAAAGTCCTGTTCAGTAGTAGCTGCTTACTACCTGGGAATACTGCCAAGATCCGCAAAAAGATACTCTATGTATGATAGTTGTAACATATGACACTAATCCCTTCTCGGCTGCATTATGAGTGTGCGTGTGCATGCAGTAGGTGTGTGTGTGTGTGTGTCTTATTTTTTCTCCTTATGCAGCCTGAAATAAAATGTGAATTTAACAGAACCGAACTGCATTTCCAATTTGCTCATTAACTAGAAAGATCTGAAAGTCTGCTCTTAATAGCCATCAGCAGGTGGACTGCAGGGACCGGAGGCATCTCAGTGCAAAGATCACTTATTTATGGTCGCTAATCTGGTTCATTTATCTTTAGCCCCACTCATTTGCAGGCTGCTGACACTGTTCCTAGATATGTGAGGCAACTATTTCGGGTTATTTAACATATCTGATGAGGACAAACCTCCGCAGGCAGGTGTTGAAATATCACCATCTCTACAGAGGTCTTGCAAAATACCTGTTGCAAAACTGAGAAGTTTAGATAATGTCTCCCTGGGAATGATGGTGGTACACGCTTATTTCTATATTTCCGTTTATCACCTCCTCGCTGTTCCAGGTGTGAGTGTGCCTAATCACCTGGAAATTTCCCAGTGTGTGTGCGTCTGTGTGTGTGGCCAGAGGCACTTGGAAGGGCACTGGGGCCAGAAGAAAGGGATGACCCGCGGCTTCACGTGTAATCACTCCATGTGACGTACTTGTTATTGGCGCTGAACATTCAACAGGGCTCCTGAGGGACTCTTGAACTTGAGGGGCAGTCCCCGGGAGCAGCACTGGAGGGCTGAAGAGTTCAGAGCAGTTAATGTTCAGCTCTTTTGATCTCTGCCGAGAAGTTGCATTCCCCGAATTCCTCGCCAGCGTTTCCAGCGGTAGGGACTATGAATGGCTCTACTGAAGACGCTCAACACGCACCCGTGCCTCACTCTGGGAAGCAGGAATGAAGCAAAGCTCACAGGTTATTAAACTTTGGAGCTCACCGTCAGCTTCTACTTCATCTTTACTGTATTTCTTCAGAAATTGCTGCCATCATCTATTTTTAATATTTGACTGTGACAAAAATGAGCAAAGGATGAAATAAACCTGCGTGATGACTGTCATAACGTCAGGGGAACTTGGCTTAATCATTGCCAAGTCAGTGAGCTCATGCTGTTTTGCTGTTTTTCTTTCTTTCTCTCTCTTTTTAGGAATTCACTTACCCCTAATTTGGCTGTTCACCAGATGTGGTCAGAGTGACCCAGTGCATTGGGTTCTGGGTAAATTATGCAATAGATGGAACAGGACTGTTTATCTAAGAACTTTCATCCAGAAGTACACAATAATGTACTCACCACGTCTGGACATTTACCACCCACTGAGAGTTACAGCCGCGCACATCAAGGCAGCAAAACCTCTTTAATGGCAATAAAGTGATCGAGCTGGTTAGGGGAATGCGTTTAGTAATTTACTTAAAATGTCTAACACGTGGATGCCAGACTTCATTTTAAGAGATAAAACTCAGCAGATGTCACCTCAGAATTGAGCAATTTATTGCCCGTATGAATAATACGTGGCCCAGCACAGGCTCTGTCTGAGCTCTGCCGTAAAATGCTGATTGATTGTGTGAGATGTTTTCTATTGTTCAGGCGCTGGGCTTAGGAGGTTTAGTGCGAAGGTGATTAACTAATGGAGGGATTTAATCCCAGGTAAGAGTCACACACTGGAGCCCAAAGCACAATGAACAGCCTTCATTTAACCTCAACCAAAATGCTGAGATTGCAAACCTGGGGCCTCAGTCACCTGGCAGATGTCATTTTTGAGGGCCATCTGTGCTTAAAAAGAATTGAACTGGACAGGAAACTGCTCACAGGCCAAGGTGGGCCAGTGCACATTAATATAGAGATCCCCGTTGTCCTTGACACTGATGGCAGCAGGGAGCTGCATGCGGTTTGCCCTTCCTTTGTTTCCAGCAGTAAACTGGGAGGTTGTTGTTTTATTAACCCTTAACAATGACAAATACAGTAAATCTTCTTCAGTCAACTTCATATGGGAATTACATTTGATAGTGCCACCTCAGGTTGAACACAGGTGGTGACACATCAACCACTTTAGTTTAACAAGTAAACTCAGGTTTAATATTGTTAATGAATGATGTGTAATACATGACTTTTTTTGACTAATGACCTCAACAGTGCTGGTGATAATCTGGGATCAAGTGAATAAGACTCCTGTCACACAGGCTTAGAGACCGGTTCATGTTCCCTGACAGGTTCCACCTGGTTGCTGTCGGCTGATGTCACTCACTGGGAAAATGATTGCTAAAGTCCCAGTCGCACAGGCCTACAGACTGCTCAGGGACTCTCTGTATTTGTAAATGTGTATTCTCCAGCTGGTTGGTAAAAACCTCCTTATGACCGCTTTGGTCATTAGCACATTGCTGCCGAATGGCTGAATGGTGAGTCAGCACTTCCAAGTCGGAGGCCATGGTTCTCTGCCAGAAAACTGTAAAACCCAGGGTTGGGGATGGACCGGCCAATTGCTGTGGCATCAGCAGAGAGGCAGCTGTTGTAATGGGTTCTTTCCGAAAAGCAAAGCTTTTGATTCATCATTTCATTTATGTTCCAACACACACATATATAATGAGGTCTGGATAATGGCCAAAAGATTACGATTGCAAATACAAGCAGCCAAAAAGATTTTCCTCTGTAGAGTGGGCTCAGCCTTAGAGCTAGGGTAAGGAGCTCAGACATCCAGGATGAGCTCAGAGTAGAGACACTGCTCCCCTGAGTCAAAAGGAGCCAGCTGAGTCGACTCAGGAATCCGGCTGATGAGCTGATGGTGCCTCCCTTTGGAGGTTTTCCGAGAGATTATATCAGGTTTGGGAACATACCAGGTTTCTCCAGGAGAAACTGGAAAGTGTTACTGGGAAGAAGGACGTGTGGAAAACCCTACTTAGTGAGACTTCAGATAAGTGAAAGTTAATGGACAGAAGGATTTTTGGTACTTCTTGGGTTGCTTCAGATTTCATCCTCACAGGCTGCCACATGCTAAAAAAAATAAAATTACAGCACTCATCTACTTTTGGTTTTCAAATGGTTTAAATAAAAAGTGGTTCTTCCTTCGTTTGATTTGAATGACTTTCAGAGGGATAAATGGGTAAACACTGCCAGTAATGCTTTAAGAAAAAAAAGCAGAGATTATTGAAAAAGACTTCCATGTTTTTCTCTATTAAATTTAAAAGCGGTAAATCTCCCACTCTCAACGCTGATGCAGCTGTTTGTCTGCACAGTGGCAGGAAAGTTCATCAACCTTCAGAAGCAGAAAGTAGGCGTGCTGAGTTGTGAGTGTGCAGATTTCACTTTCAGTCTTCAATCTCTGCCTGGGCGCTCATAGAGTAGATACGTCCTCCCCTTTAGTTCCTCCTCTTTTTTCCCTGCCTTGTAAATCATCTCATGACCTCTTAGGACGTTTTCATACACGCACTGCAGCCTTGAGCTTTTCTAGAAATTTACTGGACGTTGGAGCACGTAACAAAAGCAAATGCTTGACACAGTGAATGCAGCGAATTCACAGCATGAAAACTCTGCTCGGGCAGCTTCTTCACCTAAACTCCTGTTCTCTCCAACTTGACCTGCTTATCCCGACTTCATCTCCTAACTGCGGAATAATCCTCTCTCCTTTTGGGGGAATAAACCCCAGGTTGTAAAAACATGTTTTAACAAGCTGAAATCGTTTTTTGCCCCTTTTTTTAGGGGGATGGAAAAATTGGCCAACCAGCCCCAGAAGTGGCCCCGTGATGATGGAAAAGCTGTACTGTTTTCACGGTGTAAGGACATCCTATTAACAGGAGCATCTCCGTGTCAAGGAACAAATGGCTTTATGGCTTTATGCTGCACCACCATATGGCCTTCTCGTTCCTGGGGACTCGTCATCAGTTGCTCTGCCACTCAAACACTCGGAGAATGAAACGAGCATCTCAACATGTGCGTCCTGTCTCCTGAGGGCAAAATGTCTTCAACCTGAGAACCAATTGCCCGATTATGATCCGCCGCACCATTCAGGCTGACAGGAGCTCTGAGGAGTTTTTACTGCGACTAAGGCCCCTGTGGCTTTACACAACATCAGGTGATTGGTGATATAATCATCTTACTGTCTGCTTTAAACAGACCTGTCTGAGCTCGGCAGGCCTGCAGAGAATATAGAGAGAAACAGGACAAGCAGCTTCAAATTTACACATCAGACAGACTGAGACAGTTTGTTCTTTATTTTTATTGAATGTATGGTAGCAGCTGGGAACTTTTTAATCCCCCACGCACTGGTGTAGCATTCAGGGGCCACGTTGACGGCGACTTACGCTCTGTAAAATGTGGCTTCCCATCATGTGCCCATGTATTTTTAAAAAGGTACAGCTTGTGACAACATCGTGCACAGATTCCGATTTTAAAAAATGCTGCATTTTTTTCCCTTCAGTGGCCTTGGGAGGAGGTATATCAAGGCTTATCTCGCAACTGCAGTGCAATGATGTTCTATGGGTGCATGTTAGAGTTTTATGAACACCTGACTCCCTGAGCTGAGTGTTAGTGCCGCCTGTGTTTCTAACATTTATGTTTGACAGCGTCTTCTATATTTCAGGCAGTACCTGAGGAGTTTTTCTGCTTCTGTCAGGACACCTTGAGAGAAATAAAGCCCAATTGGCTTTCAATGGATTAGGTCACCCAGTTTTCTAATTGATCAAATTAGCTGATTTGATGAGTGCCAAGAGTACAGTAAGATTTATGAGTCTGTGTTAAATCCACACCAGAGGGATGTTGTGACCGCAAACCCCTCTGGAACACTACATCATAACCTGATGAGCAGCTCCCCAGAAATGTAACTGCAAGTCATCTTAAAGTAGCTTGCAATGACTGTGATTGTCCCATTTGGTACTGTTGTTTCCAGCTACATGCAGCTACATCCTTCTTTGACTTGAAGACAGTGGATCAACTCAAAGGAAACACACAGCATGCGAGTGAAAATACTGGCAACGGCATTAGCCGCTTGCAAAGGCTAAATTCTCAGTCCACAAGTAGAAATTGCAGAAGTTCTGAAGCTACGGTTAGCAGCTGAGCATCTTCTGATATCCTTTGGCAAATGCTCAACTGGAAAAGATGAGCGTAGCCTTTCAGTCTAAAAAGTAAAGCCCGTGCAGAAGCGCCCTGAACCTGCATTCTTTTAAGTGGCTACCAGGGGGGCAACTCCTCTACTACAAAAAGAATGTGTGTGCATTCCAAAAGTTCCTCCTATCGCCTTTTCCTAACCTCTATTCCTTGATCTTGATGAAAACGTCATGGAGGTCAGGGAAAATGTAGCAGAACTTATAAAGACTTTGGAAAAGACAGGAGCAGTGAGGCAAGAATCTGAATGAATTACATGAGTCTTCTTACAATAACAGTGTGATGTGATGGCCACTGTGCTGAAAGTACAATATGCAAAAGATGGACAACAAAATGCGCATGTAGCTTTACCACAACATGCAGTAGTCCTCTTGTCTTATGCAGGTCATTTAATCAAAAACAGCATGTGAAAATTAAGGTTTGAAAGATTTACTAACGTCTGCAGCAGCGCAAATTGTTCTTCTGACACTTAAAAGCTGCTGGATTTACTGACAGGGCTCACAGTCGTTTTTGTGAGTGAAAGTTGAATGTGTTTGCGGCTGGCTTTTTGGCATGTGTATTTGTAAGAGTTTCCCTTTCAGGGGGAGAAACTTTAAATGAGTCATGCAACTGTGAATTACAAAGTCTGTGGCACACTATTTACTTCAAATTGCACGAAATCTAACGCAAAAACCCCCCAAATATATCTAATGACAGTCGCCACTAGGAGTTGGAACAGCTCCATCTGCATGGATGGCTCATAGTTGTGAGCGCAGTGCCAACACTCTCCATCGTAAAGCTCTTGGCTGAGTCCTCACGCTGAGTATTTAGAGACCCCACTTATTGTCCCTCCATAACACTGGGATTTCACTGAAACAGAAAGGAATTGAAGTGAAATGTCTTTTTCTCAGCAGTGTAATGAATAAATGTAAAACTGAAAATGAAACTATTAATGAATCCGTGTTAGTGTGTTAGATTAATGTCTGAATGTTGCAATGTGCTATTTAAAAAAAGATACATTTACACAGTAACATAGCAACTGCGGTGGCTCGTGATCTGACGGCAAATAATGTTTTGTGTTTTTCTGGTTATTATTGCTCAATGCTGGTTATTGCTGAAGTGAACCAGCTGCATCTTTGTAAATAAATTATAGAGCATTGTTAGTGGATCACTGATTTATACAGAACCTGAAACACGCTTATCACTCATCAGTTAATGTAGCTCCTAATCTTCAGGTATATAAATCTATGTTTTTCATCACTCTTCTCATCTGCTTCTTAGCAATAACTGCAAACACTTGTTTCAATATTTCAATGAAATGTCAGATTATTTTAAAGGGAATTATTACTGCATATTAAAGGATACTTGTAAATGTGGCCGTTGTGGCTCAACATTTACCGCTGTACAGATACAAGAAGTCACACAAAACAATTTTAAAGAGACAAGAGGCTGAGCTGGAGGGAGCAGAAATGCTTTTAGTGACCAGGATGGACAGGATTAGAAATGAGCAAATTAGGACAGCTCAGATTGTGCAGTTTGGAGACAAAGTTAGCGAGGCAAGGCTGAGAGAATAAAGGATATCAACTATGGAGCTGCCAGGCAGGAGGAGATGGAAGCAGATGGTCCACTGTGGTGACCCCTAATGCTACAGTCACACTAGAGAAAACAGGGATCGTGGCACAAACAAAATTACTGCAGTTGTGAGCAATGAACGTTTGATCTTGTTGCTTTTAAACTGGTTCCTTCAAACTCGGGTCTGTCGTGGTCCCAGAGTTTCAGTGATTTAGTGGTTTTGTTTATTATTAGCATTTTGGGATTTGGGAATTATTTAGAGTTTTTCTGTTATTGTCATGCATTTAGTTTTTCTAAGTTTTTTTGTTTAAGCTTCCCAGTCTTCCCCAGTGTTTGCCTTAGTGTGTATAGTTGTATAGCAGGGATCCTCTAATCCAGGCCTCGAGATCCAGTGTTCTGCAGCTTTTAGATGTGTTTCTGATCCTATACACCAGATTCAAATGGCTGAATTACCTTGTCAGTATGCAGTCAAGTCCTTCTATATTTGACTCAAGTGTGTTGAAGCAGAGACACATCTGGGGTGGCTGTAGCTCAGGAGGCAGAGCAGGTCACCTAGGGATCGGAAGGTCGGCGGTTTGATTCCTGACTGCTCTGAGCTGCATGACAAATTATCCTTGGGCAAGATACTGAACCCCAAGTTGCTCTCCGACGGAAGTGTTGGAAGTGTGAATGTTAGACAATAAAAGCACTTAGCTTAGTTAAACGTGGTTGTGTGAATGTGTGAATGCAGACATGTTGTATAAGCGCTTTGAGTGCTCAGTCAGAGTAGAAAAGCACTATATAAGAACTCCTCCATTTGCCTGCAGGACACCGGACCTCGAGGCCTGGATTTGAGGATCTGTGGTGTATAGGTACTTGCTGTTCTCATTGCTAGTAGCTGTGTCTTGTGTCCACCCCCCCCCCCTCGTCTGATCCTGTACACTTTTGCATTTTCCCCAGCTGTGTCTACTTCCCCTAATCAGCCCTGTGTGTATTTATAGCACTGCCTTCCATTTGTTCTTTGTTAGAGCATCTGTTAACATCTTGTATTTCCTTGCTGGTGTTTGGCTTTAGTTTGCTGCTTCATTTAATGGCTTTTTCATATTGGACAGACAGCCGGAAAGAGTTTCATGAATTTAAAACAAACTCTGAAATTTCTCCACGCTCAGAGACCTGGCTTTTTGTGTAGGATTATAAACCGAATGCAACCAGTGGGCAAACAGTTGAGTTAAGCAGCTATTTCCAAATCTTCACCAATCTCCCAGAGAGTGCAGACTGAGTTGGATTGTGATTGTTTAGAGACATGTTGCCCCCACCTGGCAAACTGTGTCATTGTCTTGCCATCGAATGTTGGTTGCAGCAATCAGTCTCCAAGAGCGAAAATGAATTCAGCGCAATCACTGGACAGCAACCAATTAATTCCTAGTCAGAAGGTGGATGTCGTCCTGTCTTTACTGTAGTGACTGAGCCATAAAACAAAGATTTTAAAAGCTTGTCCTCTGGGTGAAAGTAAAACACCACATTGAAGTCACCTGGATGTAACTTCACAAAAACCTTACAAAATAAAACAATGTAATTAAGAACTGAGAGTGAAACAAAATTTAATTTTATTTTGTGGCATCCAAAGAGCTCCACAGCACTCTACCAAATGTTTCAGAAACACATTACTTGTACTTTCAAGCCGCTGTCGAGCTTTACGGGTTTATTTTATTTCAAATTTTATGCTTTTAATGGGCAGTGGAAAGATGACATGAAAATCAAAGGAATAAGATGGGGCATGAGTTGCAGCAGAGATTCCTGGCAGGATACGAGCCGTTTGCATTCATGGCTGGCCACACCAAAGCAACCAGGGTGCTCTTCAGATGTCATTTCTTAATGTTGGGAGAACTGAAGAAGAAAATCTAACAGCGGGGTGTCTTGATAGCAAAAAGAAAAAAAATCATCTAGAGATGAAAGCAAAGCAAGCTCCATGGCATGATACAACTAAGGGTGAATAAATATTTGGTGTTTTGGGCAAACCAACTCTAACACTTTCGCAGGATTACAGTTTCACATTGAGAGGCATCGCTCTGTGAAATATGTCATCCGTTCGCCACAAAGACTCAAATATTTTTAGGAGCTGCAAATTTAACAAAAACCCAAACCATTGCATTCACACCCCCAACGGCTTCAGTTGTGCTTCAGAGAAATGTGGGAGTGGTGCTGGTGGTGTGGGTGTTGTGGGTGGGTGTAGGAGGAGGGCTAGATTCTGCCTCTTTGAGCACTCTGAGTGCTGCTGTTGCAGCTGCTGAATTTCTCACAGTAGCAATTTCAAGGACGCCAAAATGAATTACACATAGGGAGACCACGCTGGGCAAAATCTCTAATCCGCACAATCCCGTCCTCTTCAGCTAATTCCATATCTGCAGCAATCCAAAAAAGAAAAAAAAAGGGGGGGGGGGTGCTACATACCCGTGCGCACAGATGCTTTCCTGCATTCCCTTATCCTCTCACCCTCTCTTTCACAAAATATCTGGTGAGCCCTGATCTCTGATTTGCATGAGCAGTAATTAGGAGGTTTGGGATTAAAGGCACTACATTATGCTTGACTGAGGAGGCGCACAGTGGGAGGTGTTAGTTAGTCGACAAGTGCCATTCAGATAATAAAGCAATGAATAACAATTGCTCCGAGATGCATTTCCCTGACACTACAGTGAGGATATGTTACAAGCTGAAAACCAGGTGGAAACCATGAAAAAAAGAGGAAGCAAGACTTCGGCAGTTATCAGGGAGCTGGTTGGCATTGCAGCGCAGTTGGTGATGTGTGTGAGGAGGCTGATACCAGAGCTCGACTGTTATATGTGTGTGAACCGGCAGCCTGTCTGTATTTGCTCCATCCTTCACCCTGCTCCTATCCCACAAGGCCTCGGCGCCTTTCCCTTGTGCTGCCGTCTTATCAGGGGACAGCTCGTCAGGGACACACGTGCCATCGTTCTGACACTGACCGTGGGTCATTGAAATGCAAACAGAGAACACAGTAAATCAAATGGGTTCGAAGAGCAGCAAATATTTAGCCAAGACTCTTTTTCTTTTTTTCTTTTTTTTTTCACTGATGGAGCCGGCCTGTTCATGGTTGATGAAACAAGGTTGGAGCAGATGGTCATTTGGTGCACAGAGCCTTCATTTGAACTATACGCAAGTCAAATAAAGCCGACAGCACTACCTGTAGAAAGACGAGAGGAAGGGCTGAGGTCAACCATTCAATCTCCTCTCATTAAAAATTGACCAAGAGGGAGGTCAGAAAAAAGAAGATTCATCTTCAAACCAATACAGTGAGAAATGAATGTGTTTACAGGATAGCTTTCAACTAGTAAAGCTGCATATTACTCAGTAAAACGGCGTGATGAGTAGAAGTGTGAGTGTGACTGACCCTCAGTCACTCAATCAGAGTGAAGTTAACTAAAGGAGAGTAGCTCCCTCTATCTACCAAAACCAAAGGAGAATTTAGTCATTCCCCCCCCTTTAGGTATGTTCCCTGATGCAGCAACAGTTACCCAAACTACAAGTAAGCATTTTTATAAAAAGAAATGAGGAGGAAGACCTAACAACAGCGGTTTGGGGTACTTTGCTGTTCCAAATGACCTCTAAACAAATATTTGAATATGTTGATGAGTAGACAAGGAAAGCTTTCTGCCTTACGTTTGAAGTCCACCTGTAGTCTGAGCTCTGGTGACCCGTCGTGTCTGAGCAGGCTTTGATGACATGTGGGTAAACACTCTGCGTAAAAGAGGGAAAGCACTTGTTGAAACACGATCTCAAAACCATCAGCCAATATCTGCCGGCTACATCAGAAACCCAAAATATTGGCAGCTGTCCCCAAAGGTTAAGTCAGCAGACTAACAGTTCTCGGATCGCTCAGCAAATAATTATGTCACTTGCATTACACAAGTTCTACAAGTATAACCTCCATGTTTCACAGAAAACATCAAACAAACATTTTCAGGCATGCTTTCGCAACAATCACCGGATCTTACTTCACACAGGATATAAAAATAGAGCAGCAACTTTTGTAGGGTTGAGATGGGGTGCAAATTATTCTTTGAAGTTGTACTGTAGCACAAAAGGGCAATTATGAGGCGGGCTCTAACTTCAGGTTACTGTTAGCTTTCAGCTACACGATAGCCCATCTGAGACGGCGCTGCAGAGGTACAAAAATAATACAAACTCCATTCACATGTAATACAGAAATGTAACATACTCAGCTAGCAAGTAACAACTTCTTTATTGCAGCCTATTCAGAGTGAATGTAAAATAGAAGAAGAAATAAAAAAAAGAGTATATACTCACTGGCCACTTTATTAGGTACATCTGTTCAACTATTAATGAGTGCAAATATCCTATCAGCCAATCCTATGGACAGGGGGGCATATCCAGTGTGTGACAGTTCTCTCTGTGAAAATATCTTAGTGTCAGAGGAGAATGGCCAGACTGCTTTGAGCTGAAGGAAACAGTAACTCAAATAACTACTTGTTACAACCAAAGTATGCAGAAGAGCTTCTCGGCTACAGCAGCAGAAGACCACGCCGGGTGCCACTCCTGTCAGCTAAGAACAACAGACTGAGGCTTCAGTTCACATGGGTTCACCAACACTGGACAACAGAAGACTGGAAAAATGTTGCCTGTTCTGATGAGTCTCAATTTCTGCTGCAACATTACAATGGTAAGGTCAAAATTTGGTATAAACAACATGAAGGCTTGGCTCAATCCTCCCTTGTATCATCAATTCAGGTTGCTGCTGATAGCACAATAGTGTTGAGGATGTTTTCTTGCCACACTTTGCCCCCCTTAGCACCCACAGAGCATCGTTTCAACACCACAGCCTACCTGAGTATTGTTGCTGGCCATGCCCATCCCTTTATGGCCACAGTGTACCCATTTTTTGATGGCCAGTCTACTCGTATAGCCTCCACAATAATCAGATCTCAATCTAATAGAGCCCCTTTGGGATGGGATGGAACAGGAGACTCACATTTACATCAAATCTGCAACAACTGTGTGATGCTGCCATGTCATTATAGACCAAAACCTTTGGTGAATGCTTCCTGCAACTTGTTGAATCTATGCCACAAAGAATTCGGGCAGCTCGGTACTCTTTTACAGATGTTGTTCATTTTGTTCAGCTACCTAAACCGGTTACTTCCCGGCTCGTTTCACTCTGACTCTCTCATCTGGAAGCAGGCAAACATGAGAGGACAGGAGGGTAAATCATGTCTATATGTGTGCTCAACAGGGATAAAAATAAATGAAGACAAGTTAATAATTATTTGAAAGAAGTTGAGAATTCTTCACTGCACTCTACTCTATTTTATGTCCCTTTTCATAAATAAACTGATGCAGAAGCAGTACAATTTGGAGTGTTTTATGTGGTTTTATGATCTTAGCTGCCCCTGACAGATGGATGGGACTAAATGTTAAGTGGGCACCAAGTTATTTCTGTAGTTATAGTAGTGTAGTAGTTAGAGCCAGCTGGAGTTCACAGTGAATCAAGCAGGCAGCACATCCAAAGCAAGCAAGAAAAGACCTTCTTCCTCTTCTGACGTGTTTTCTTTGATTTAAACAACAAAGAAAAACACCTTATGTTTTTCTTGTGCTGCTTTTTACACACTTCATTCTTGAAATTTCCCACGTAAATAAACCTCCGTGTATCATCTTGGGGATTTTTGTTGTTGTTGTTTTTCATTTTTCCACCCACTGACACCATCTTCCTACTGACTGATGCTCCTTCACTGTTTTCAGGAGATTTCACTGCTACAGAAACTTACAGCTGAGTGACTGTGGGCTGCTGTGGGGAAATAAAACGACATGAATGAACACTTCAGCTTTCTGGCTGCCCCAGCTGTCATAGGGTGAGATGTGCAAGTAATCCCTGTAAGCTTCAGGCTTCAGACTGCTCTAAACACTCAGTTTCTTACAGTTTTTTTCCTGCTCATGGGTCTTTGTGATGTCAGAGATAGGATATGGTCAATTCAAGAGGAAATTATGGTTCAGTGGTGGTAGCGCATTGGCAGTCTGTGGGCAGCAGACTGCCTGCCTACCTGGAGAGAGCGTCTGGTGTTAGATGGGGGCAGTGTCAAAAACATGTGGTACGACCAGTCTGTGGGCTGCTCTTGTGCTGTTGTCGGTCCATCAGCCAGGTACAGAGAAGAACAAAGTTATAACATACAAAGAGCTGATGTGAAATGAAACGTGTTCACTGCAGCGACCATCTGTATTTCTCAATCTGGATTTTTTTCTTTTCTTTTCTTTTTTTTGTGCGTTCCTGTTCCAGCCCACTTCTCAACCAGTCAGTGTTTGACTGACACACAGCGTTGGGCAATGTGCAATTAGGATTTTGGAGGACCGCACGAAAGCGCATTTGTGTAGGTTAAAAGCTCCTCTCCGTGGGCTGTCTGTAGGTAAACAGATACGCAAATGGACACAATTGCAGTACCATAAATTAAGCATCAGGCACACAACTCTGACTGTGAGAAGCTGTTCAAACCCTCTGTTTGTGAGGAGCAGCTGATCAGAAGTGAAAGGGGTTCAAACAGCTTGGCTGAACTGAGGGGCTGCACAGAGGTCCAATATATGCTAAATAAGGAGTATTCTGAGCTGTGAGTCATGCACATCTGCAAAGGCAGAGTTCGAGAATAAATCATGGAGCTGGAAACGAGGGGAATAGGTCCCCTTTAAATTGCTTAGAAAACACATTTTCATAACCACTGGTTAAACTTCACCTGCTGAGGTAGACGGTGTTTTGAATGAAAGCTCTGGGTCAGCTACTGAATGGACCTTCTGCTGATGTTTCCCATTAAGTGTAACTCTCACCCCATAAACCTTTCTGTTTGTGGGCCGTACACATACAAACCTGAAACCGGCGTGCTTTTTTAACGTAGGGGATATGACCATGAGGTCATCGGGCTGTAACATATTCTCTGTCATAACATCCCGCCTGGAGAGATCTGCTGTGCTCCGACTCCGCTCTCCTGGGGAAATGATGCTTTTGACATTTATAGCTGTGGCACATCCGTCCCTGACGCACTTGTTTGCTCTTTGTTTTATTGAGCGTGATGAGTCAGTCTTTCCCTTCTACTGTCCAGCATGGCAGACTCTGTTACCACGGCGATTTATCCTCCAGACAGCACCCGCAGCACGATTGATCAAGTGGTCGATGTGACCTGACGGTGGCACAGAGAACAGCATGGATTTAACTTTTTTTTTTTTCCTTATTTTGCAGATCTGGATGAGGCTCTGCAGCAGAAGGGCTCAGAGTGAACGAGATGTGCAGACAAAAGTTAAAACTGCTTTTGACGGCAGCACATCACCTGTTTCATGTTTAGTACAGTCATCATCTTGCACAGACGTCTTTGCAAAGATCGAGGTGGCTAAAAAGTGTGTGACCTTTTCCTCTTTTAGACCGCAGCAAATACAAGAAGTTAAATGACTTCCTCTTCACCTGACCTTTTAAAATTCAGCAGCAAATTTTATACTTAATCTATGCTGACCTCCACCTCTGTCTTTTTTTGCATCTAATCAAACCTTTACTGTAATTTTCTCAAACGCGCATCTCTATCACTGCGGAAAATTTCAACAACATGACTTCTGATCAGAAATCCAGTAAGTGTCACAGATGATGAGAAGTCATGACTAATCGAAGCACGTAGGAGCTGCGACACTGGCGTTAAAGCACGTGAGGCACCAATGAGGTCATTTTGATTTGCTTTCTGTTACTTTTGAAAGAGCAAATCGTCTCATAAATCTGTCAGTTTGGCTTTTACATCAAAGCTGCTGTGAAACGTTATTTTGCTCAGTTGCAAAGAAGCTCATTTTCTCACGTGAACTATCACCGTTAGTGTGTAAGATGCAGTAACACGCCTGACTCTCCTTGCATCATATACCACATAGCATAACATACTCTCCCAGTTTAGTCCCCTCAGTAAGCAAATTTTCCAGCCTTCCCTCCTTGTTAATGCTGCCTCTGCTGGCTCAACCCCTCCACCAGCTCTCTAGCAGCTTCCACCTGCACACTGCAGGTATATACTCACCCCTGAATTTCTTTAGGTAACTTATCTGTGGGGAGTGATGCACTCAGAGCCTAGCTGCCAAAGTCTGCTAATGAAATAAATCATTTCAAATGTGAGGTGTCGTGCTGAACTCACACAGCGGTTGG
>VUQK01043831.1:85011-105205 GCA_015106715.1 Bujurquina vittata
GCTGCGACAGGTGTGACGGTTGGTATTGCTTCATCCACAGAGCTGAATGAATAGCAATAGCCGATGTTGGAGCTCAGAAACACCCTCCGGACTGACTGCTGGGAAGCAGGTGGGCGTCAGCTGCCCTCATACATCACAGCACTAACAGCCTCTTCTGCAGACAGCGGGGGGAGAAAGGGCTCGAGGCAAGAGCTGGAAAAAATGTCAATAGAAATGAGACAAAAAGAAAGAAAGAGAGAAAAACAGAAAGCAAGGGAACAGCGAGGCCTGAAAAACAGATCAAACTTGGGGTGGAGGATCTGGTGGGGTGGGGAGAAAGGAAGGTGATGTAAGAAGTAAAAGCCGGCTGTAACTAAAACAAAGGAGTCAGCTGCTGGAGTCGTGCATGAACAGCTGGTGCCAAAAACAGAGCTGAGGACAAAGTGGGTTCTGTTTAGACTGGAGTCGTGCCAGAGCTGGGCCAGGCTAGCAGGCAGGGAGCGCCGCCAACACCAGAAGAGGCCTACGGGAAGATCATTATATAACAGAGAGGGGAAACCTCACAGGCACAACAGAGATGCTCTTGACTCCCTAATGATATGTCTTGGTTTAAACCCATGTCAGAGGGGAAGGCAGGGAGACGCTAAAAAGAAAGAAAGGCGTCTATAAAAAGAAAAGGAAGAAGGAAAAGAGAGCGGAGAATGCAGCCTATTGTTTATCCATCAACTGCTGGTGCCTGCACGTCTTCACTCTTCTCTGACATGCACGGTTTCATCCAAGCTATATGGAAAAATCTGCCTCTAACAGTGCAGGTAGCTGGGATAAATGACCAGTTTATCCAGTTTGATTCGTTTTTCCCATCTTCAGCAACATGTGTGCAGAGGATCAGCTCTCAGGAACATGGTTGGGATTTCCTCCTCTCGAACAACAATTTAGATTTTTAACAGAAAGTGTTAATCCCCATTTTTCCCCACTCAAGTGTCAGTGGGGTTCAACATGTGGTGTTAAATGATGAAATCTGGCTTTCAGATGAAATAAAAACCACACCACCGCTACAGGTTCTTTTTATGATTAAAGACAGCCACACAGATTCACCTCTACGAGAGTGTCGAGCTGCGCATTCCCTTTTTCAGCAAATATTTCAAGTTTTTTTTTTTATATATCTCATCTCTCTTGATCTTCTTATCTCTCACTGATATTCCCCCCTTGCATTTAAAATCACCATTGTTCCTGTTCCTCAGTTTCAGGACAAGTTAAAGGCCCTAATGTGCAGAATTAGCATATTTTTAAATCAAGACCAAACTTCTCTGTAAGGTTTCGATGCACCCGGCTCCATTTTCCAGTGTGTCTCCATGTTGTAAAAGTTTTATTTTGCAGTTGTGTTTGATACATGACGAGTGCTGTACAACGCAGTGTTGAAGCTTATGACATGAATGTCTTCACTGTCCATCCTGTCATGGATGGATTATCAGATAATCGGCACAGACTCCCGTGTCATGTTTGCGCCCCGGGGACTGAAAACTCTGACGCAGGAGACGGACACTCGGGAGATTCGAGGAGATGCAAAATGTTTTGGGTGTCTTTTAATGTGAAACAGGACACAGGGGAGACAGAGACGGGTTGAACAATAAAAAGATAAGACTTTAATATACAAAAACAAAGCAGGAATCAGAAAAGGGGCTCCAGACAAGACAGAGAACATTCAGTTTTACTGCCTGGACCATCCTTTATGGAAGGAAAGAAGATGCTATTCCACAATTCTTAGTGACCGATAATCAGACCCTTCACCAAAACAAACTGCATGGCTGACAAGTGGTGCAGATTATATAAATGTTATTTAACAGTGTGTTTTCCATTTTTTACCATAACTGCTGGTACATTTGAACCCTCAATGACCATCTGTGGTGAGCCTCTAAATGCAATGATTCTGTATTAAAAGCTGCTTCTTATGGAGTTATGAACACAGGTTCAGAGAAAAAGTGCTCTCAAAATCAAGATTATGTGCTAATAATAAGATCAAAGTGAGTTTAAAGTTTAGGATTAGCCTTCAGGATTATCATTAATTAATTTCACTACAGGTCAGCCGGGATGGGTCCAAAAAAAAAGGCAGGCAGACGCAGGTGAGCACAGGTGAAACTAATGATGGCAGGGCAGACAATAACAAATGACAAACAAACAAACAAACAAACAAAACACTAGCAATGCATAGGGCAACTTTTCAAAAATAATACAGGAAATAACTAAAAACGGTAAGAACACATTAGCACTGTGTGCTAACAGCAAGAAGGTCCTGGGTTCGAATTCAGTCTGGGGCTTATCTGTGTGGAATTTGTATGTTCTCACTGTGTCAGCATGGGTTCTATCCGGGCACTGCGGCTTCCTCCAACAGTCCAAAGACATGGCCTTACAGTAGTGCGGTTATGTTAACTGGTCATTCTGAATTGGCCGTAGGCATGAATGTGAGTGTGAATGGTCGTCTGTCTCTATGTATTAACCCTGCAACAGACCGGCGACCTTTCCAGAGTGTACCCTGCCTCTCACCCTATGGACGGAAGGATGGATAGAAGGATGGATGGATGTATACAAGGAAAGCAGGAAGTACTAATAAATGCTGGCTACTACAGGGACTGTAACAGTGTGGGGGGTTTTGCTGGGTCTTTGTACTCTTTTTACATCTCATTTTTTTCATAACTTCCCATCATTTCTTGTTGAAAAGTTATGAAAAAGCATGTGGCGAACTATGTTACAAGCCGCTGAGTTTTTAACGAATAAGGAATATATGCAGCAGGCCTCTTTTTTCACCTGTTCTGATTTCGTGGTGAGTTTTGACCAGTTCTACTGCATCTTTCACAAGCTGCATCCCTGGACAGCTGCGCTGCGCAGCTGCTGCTCTGCAGAAAGACTGCAATCTCCCAACAATCTGCGGATTCATGCTGCACTTGTTGCTCACCCACTGATGGGATGGCAGTGGGGCACTCACCAGGACATGCCTAGACTTGTCCCTGATTGTTCATTTGGAGGCTGAAATCCTGCATAATGTATTTTTCCTCCTCTGTGTGTGTGCGTGTGTGTGTGTGTGTGTGTGTGTGTGTGTGTGTGTGTGTGTGTGTGTGTGTGTGTGTGTGTGTGTGTGTGTGTGTGTGTGTGTGTGTGTGCGTGGGTGTGTGTAGCTGCTCAGGAAAAAGGTCATTATTTTTGATAAGCTGATACAAGATCATGTTGCCATGTTGACACCAAGATATTGGGAGTAATAACAAAAGCAAACAGTTTTTGACCAGCTGCCAACCAAACAAGACATATTAACAACCCTTATTTTCTCATAAGCCTTAAAGATTGTTGCCTACTTAAGTTTCAGTTGATAAATGCAGACTTAACTGGCATCCTAATCACTGCTTTCATTGTTGGTTATGCTCCCTTTTATCTGTTCAGCGACGTGTTAACAAGATGAGCTCTGCAAAAGGGGGAAGCTTGTTATTGAAGACTCATATTCCTCAGTCAGACTGGATTGGGAATAGTGCCACAAGTCAAATTAAGTAAGTGCAATCACCACTTACACGCTGGGTACTAATGGATTCTTTATGTTGCAGGGCTTTAAAATGAATAAAAACCAAATTCAATACAATTTCGTCTGCAAAATAGCTGTGATGGTGTGTATTTTTCAAGGTAAAAGGACTAGGTCTAACTTATATGATTGCCGTGCACTCAGTATGCTTAGAAAAGTGTTGTATGGTGTAATATGGATAACTTAGATCAAATAAAGCCAGCAACATCTGCAGCCATCTGCCTGACTCCTGGTCACGTCTTCATTTAAAAACCAGCTCTGATCAACAGCAGCACTCAAAGTGGTGTCACTGCTGCTCATGCGCTATCATTTTTTTGTCAGGGTGCAATAAAAGTCAGTAAATTAAAACAACAACAACGGGCATAAAACACTCTAATGGACTCGTGAAACAGGCTCACTTTGAATTTAAATCACTCGATGCCAGAGTGAGGAATGTGTTTTGGCATTTTCTTAAAAGTCATAAAAACAAGCGCATATATGCAAAAAGGATATGAAGCCAGAAGGGCGTGGATAGCCGAATGCCAGATTATCACACGTTACAGCGTCGGCTTGCATTTTGAATGATGCGTTAATAAACTCAGCAAATAAAACGGGTTTCGGTACACGAGGATGCAGCTGCAGAGGTTCAACTCATCACAAAGGTGATGAGACAGTGAGCGAAGCACTGTCTGTCACAGAACGTTCACATTTGACCTGAAAATATACAGCACACTGAAACAGTCTCAGTCAGTCTTCAGTTTCCTTTCTGCACTTTTTATACTTGTTCACTTTTTTTTAAATGTGGACAGAAATGCGTTTTATGAACCAGCTGATTTGAAAGGTATGTTAAATTTTACTGTCTGAATTTAGCAATAAAAGCTAAAAGAGGCACTTGTATCACAGCATAGGAGGGGGAAATATGAGAGTGGAGGTGCATAATTCACCCAAACTAGGGGTGGCAGATGTAAAGTTACTCTCCACGACCTCTTTTCCGTTAATTTTTCAATGCACTGTAAACTCTTTGCCCACTTTGTTAAGCACACCTCTTCAACAGTTCTGTTAACACAAATATCTAATCATCCAATCAGCTGACTGCCAGCAACTCAGTGCATTTAGATATGGTGATGATGAACTACTGAAGTTCAAACTGAGCATCAGAAACTGCTGATCTGCTGGGATTTTCCCACACAACCATCTCTAAACTCAGACCGTTACAGAGAATGGGCTGAAAAATAGAAACTATGCAGTGAGCATCAGTTGTCTGGGTGAAGATTACTTGTTGATGGCAGACGGCAGAGGAGAATGGCCAGAGTGCTTCATAAGAAGGTAACAGTAACTCAAATAACCTCTCACTACAACAAAGGTATGCAGAAGAATAACCTTGAAGCAGATGGGCTACAGTAGTGGAAGACCAAACCAGGTGCCACTCCCATCATTCACTCCTGCTGCAACATTCAGATGGTACGAATTTGGGGTAAATCAAATCAATTTTATTTATACAGCGCCAATTCACAACAAACAGTTGCCTCAAGACGCTTTGTATTGTTAGGTAAAGACCCAACAATACTGCAGAGAAAACCCAACAGTCAAAACGACCCCCTATGAGCAAGCACTTGGCGACGGTGGGAAAGAAAAACTCCCTTTTAACAGGAAGAAACCTCCAGCAGAACCAGGCTCAGGGAGGGGCAGTCATCTGCCACGACCGGTTGGGGCTGAGGGGAGAGAGAGAGGACAAAAGACATGCTGTGGAAGAGACACAGAGAATGATTAAACAGAGTGAAGTATGAAAATAAATTAATAAAAATAAATAAAATGAAAGCATGGATCCATCCTGGCTTGCATCAACAGTTCAGGCTGGTGGTGGTTTGTAATGGTGTGGGTGATAGTTTAGTACCAACTGAGCACACGGCTTACCTGAGCATATTTGCTGACCCTGTCCATCCATTTATGACCACAGTGTAGCCAGCAGGATAGCGTACCATGTCACAAAGCTTTTGTGTGAATTGACATATTTGGACTGATGTTTAACATTGAAGCAACCTCACAGTAGCTAGCTTTTGTTTATGAGGGGCAGCCAATCAGAAGAAAGTTATCTGAAAGGAGGAAGAGCTAAAACTGCTTCGTGCACAGTGAATGAATAGAGGGCTGCACCAAAGGCCGGTATAAGGCAAATAAGGATTATTTCGAACTATAAACCATTCAAAGATACTCTAGTGGAGCTCAAGTATTAAGAGATGGAGCTAGAAATGAACATAATAGGTCCAATCTAAGGATCTTTCAGTCATATATGATGTCCATCCGTAGAGTTGCCTACTTTTCATAGAATTCAGAACAGTTTCATCTGAGGATTTCTGGTCTATGTTCGCTCAAAAACAGCGGTTTAGCTTTTGTTCTTGATCCTGAAATAGCAAATGAGAAATGGCTGATCTGGAGGCCTTTCTGGGGCTTTTTCATCCATTGCCTTCATCCTTCACATAAAAAAAAAACCCCACAACAAATGTGCAGATAAATGCTCTGAAAACATGCAGAAGATGCAGCTAATAGGTAATGATGTGAAGTAAATAAATGAAAACTGTTTTGCGCACAAGTTCCCTTTTTCTGTTTTTAAAGTCCTAAAATGTGCTTTACACAGCTTTGCATTGTTTTCTTTGTTCTTCTGCGTGCAGAAGGCAAACGCTATTAAATATACCACCAAATTGGTCCAAATTAAAACCCCAGAAAATCAAATAAAAGTGCCTGAGAGACTGGGGTAAATTAGAAATAAATCAACAGAGAGTAATAAATTGGTTTGAAATTCATTCCCCTCTATATCAGATCTCACTTACTGAGTCTCAGCAGGAGGCCATGCACACAGCCATGTCTAATTTTCTCAGAAAGCCAGGGCTTCTTTTTGATCATTCGCTTCGAGCCACAAGTTCTTCACTTGCACTCAGCACCTCCAGTGTGTTGGCAGATCAGCTAGGAAAAGGCTTCTCCTCCTCTCAGTCAGCGGACTCGCTCAGTCGCACTACAATCCCTCCTTTGTTTTCCTTCACTCTAATGGCTTCTTTATAATTTCTTCCTCTGTTCAAAGGGCATCCAGTACTTGACTGGCTGTAAATCTGTTCAGAGACTAATCTGCCACTACCTACCAGCTGCTCTCTTGGCACCCACCATGTCCAGCATTCCCGTTGCCATAGAGATAACCAGCCATGCCAGTTACCCATAAGGCCTGGCGTTGCGCCGAGCAGGCCGAGTGTAGTGAGCACGTGTGTGTTCGTGCTCGTGCACGCAGAGTGTGCCTGGATAATGCGTATTTGTATTATTAGGAGTCAAACCGCGCCGCGTGTCAACGGCCAAGGAAAGAAAAGGTTCTTGATTAATTGCCATCACCAGCTGTTTGTCAGTCTGAGCCAGTTAAGTGGTTTAGCACAATACTGTATTTCATTTTGTACACAATGTGCACGAGACAGTTGGCCAAAGGCAGCTGAGCATTAGCTTTTGTCTGATTGTCTAATTGTAGAAGGTCTGTGCAGCCCTTCACCCTGTCTGCAGCCCTGATTTGAGGCAGACTTGGCCAAATACTCTGAAAATGAAACAGTAAAAAGTAAAACGTCACCTGTTGCGTTTTGCGCTGGGAAACTTAGAAGCAATAAGAAAAACTGGCATTTTGGAAAACCAGCTAAATCAAAGTCTTTCAAAGAGGACATGAGAAGACTGATAGCCTTAAATGTGCTGCTTGAAAGCTTGTGAGATGTGTGTGACATACAGCGCGCATGCATGGTGGCTCTTAGGTTGTTTTTTTTTTATTTCACAAAACTGCCTGCACACCTGGCAGGTCAGCCTTTCCATTTGTTTCCCCTCGCCGTAAGCCATTGTCCTGAGGCCCGGGACAAATCCAATAAAAACAATCAGTTTGGCTGCTCCCTCAAGTGTCTCCAGGCACCCATGAAAAACAGGATTTAGGAGGTTTACTGGAACTTGAAGTTAGCAGTAAGTTAGTGAGCTAGTTAACATCTAAAGATGACATGTTTTGAGTGAATTATTTATAGAATTTAAAAAAGCGTATAGCACCACCAGAATCTGGACATAAACACAGATGAAAACCTAAATACGAGAGACTTTGGGAAGATCTGTGAGGTTGGGCAAGTTAACATTACTGTATGGAGGTTCCTCGTGTGATATTGTGCATTGCACATTGCTCAGTTTAGGATGTGACAACCACTGGTTGCTTGTAGTTTGTCATGTTTGTCCGTAAATATTAGTTAACTGCTAGTTGAGCACGTAATAAAGTACTACATGAGCTGCAAATGGAGAAGGTTCACCTTCAAAGTACAAGAACTGCAGCCAACATGTTTCAAAGGGCGCAACTTTTTCTCTGAAGTCAAACTGCATCCGTTTCTAGTTTGTGCAGCACTGTTCAGTGTTCAAGTCCATTACTTCCATTTAAATCTATGACTGCAGTACTTAAGAAAGCAATCGGAAAGAGGTTTTTGCCAACCGGTTGGGAAATACACATTTTTCCTTAGTGACACGTGGTTTCCGGGGTGGGGTCACCTGTAGACCTGTGAAGCTACAGTCATTTTCCCAGCAACTGCCATCAACCTCCAATAACCACACGTCGTCAGGGAACACTAACACAAAATGCCACAAAATGGCAGACACATTAATGTCACTTGGTTAGCAGTCACACATCAGTAAAACTTCAGTAATCAGCTGCTACCTTGTGACAAGTTATGGTTAGGATGATATGAAGGCATTAGCATGGGAAAGATGCAGTGGGAAAGCTAAATTGTGGGTTAAATTTAATAACAAATGATAAGAAGACAAAGCCGAAACTTCAGGCAGGAGAACATACGAGATGAGCCCATCCACGCCACGACCACCGATATGGTCTCTCTTTTCCCGTTGAACAGCTCCTAAAGTCAACTTGTTATATTATTTTACAAAAAGATGAAGTGTCTCAGCAACCCGCTTGTTGGTAAGGAGCTTGTATCTGCCCCACTTTAAGCACCTGTCAGATAAGCCTTTAGAGACTTGGGGCGCTTCCTTTTTAGGTTTTGTGTCCACAATGGAAAACTATAGTGGAATGGAGATTATGGCATGGGTATTCTGCATCCGTTTGCAAAGATATTAGCCTACACAGAGGGATACACAACCTATGTAAACATGCTTGTGTGCAGTGCTCCAAAAAAAAAAAAAGAAAAAGAAAGAAAAAGCAGGGCATAGCTCCACTTGAATGATGCTGCGTGTAGGTCAGATGCTGACTGCTGACAGCACAGACAGCTGCTGCATTGTTTTTAACATTCAGTTTAATTTCAGCTCCTTGTGTGTTTTAACTTCTCTTCTCCGCAGCTGGCTTGAAGGACCAGCAACAGCAAAACAAGAGTATCCCACAGGCCGGTTGTTTGTGACACTTCCCCTTGATGACAGTAAACATCTACAACATGTTGACAACTGTCTGCAAAGCTGCGGGTGGGCTCTGCGTAGGACCAACGCAACACCATTACGGAGCCATTTGTCAGCGCGAGAGTGATTCTTTTCTGAAGTGTTTGTTGTGTGGGACAAAAAGCTGCAGAGGCAGATGACATAACTGAGCAGTTTTGGGGTCTCGTGATTATCCGAAGGCCATAGAGCCCGGCCTGTGGAAGGCTCTGCCTGCTCACCTGAGGTTTACCAACTCTGTAGGCTTGCATGAAAACTACACACATCTGGTTTCTCTGGCATTTCAGGAACACGGTTTGTGCTTCTGTTTTTGTGCAGTGTGCATTTTGTCTTTTGCAATGTACGTATTTTGTGTTCTTTTCTATTCATATTCATTTTTATTTGAAAATTTTGTATTTTATATAAATTATTTTGTACTTTGTAACTCCTGCCAATGCTCGCTCGTTCATTTAAAAAGATGAGGACCCAGAATCAGGATCTTTATGTCATCACTTAACAGGATAACAGCTCAACAGCTGCTCTGACCAACAGGCAATAAAAAACAAACTCCTCTCATGCAGCGATACTCAAATCAATAGCTCCAGCAAAGGGTGGCCAAAAACATAGTCTGAGTTTTATTTATAGCCTGATCATAGAGCCCATGTGAATCAGCGGTCACTGTTATAAACCTGAGTGGCACAATATTTACACACCACACCTGATCACATGTTGGAAACTTCAGTTTAATATGTAAACAGTGCATTAACGTAGCCTCGTGCTGCCTGTATGCTGTGAAGAGTGGGTGAAAGTGAAAGATAAAGCTCATCAGGATGTAAAATAAAAAGCAGTTAGGTTGTTTTGTTTTTACTGCCAGGTCCCGGGTTTCTGAGTTTGCAGCCGCAGCCAAAAAATTTTTTTGACAAAATGAGGCTTTGATGTGTTGAGAAGCTGTTGGTGAAAGGTGCTGAATCTTAACCCTCAGAACATTTAACTTTAGCTGCTGTGAGTCACACAGACAGAAACGGGACTAGCTGGTTTGAGACAAAAAAAGACAAAACCAAAAAGCAGCTATTGTTGTCCATCGCAGCCCGGATGACACATGCAAACCTCCGCAGCGCTCTTTTTGATTCTCCTGTGTTTTCTAGGTACGCAGGGGGCCTTTCACTGAACACATCTTGCGACATGTGTGGGGAGGAAACTGCTGTGGTTTGGTTGCTGTGGAAACCAGGTGAGAGCATGTGCTGTGTGTGTGCTCTGGGGATGACATCACACATTCCATGACGTTGACAGCAGCGAATGGCAGCGAGATGAGGGAGGAAGAAATGAGACGCCTCAGGGCTCAGAAGATCCTGTGAAGGAAAAACCTGCTGTTCCCAATACCAGCTAATGGTTCTCTGCCGTCTGAAAATATCACGTGATATCTATCAGTGGCTTTTAATGAGTTATTTAATCACCACTGCATCATTTTTCACAGCTGCTCCATTATATTAATGCAGATTCTCTCCATTTACCCTCCTAAAAATAAAAACAGAATTTCAAATATACTCACATGGTTGATAGTATATTGCAGGCATACCTCGTGCAATTATACCTACTTAAAGTTGCATTTACAAATATTTATGGTGTGGTATACTTTCTGTAAATATGTTACTGGAAAATATATTTAAAGTGTGCCTGTTTGAACCTTGATTTAAAACTTTTTTTTAATATGTTGCAGTTTCGTGTATATGATGCATCTAAATTTATTTCTAGCTGTGACAACCTAACACGGGGACTGTCCTGTTGGATGGCAATATGCCATCAGGGCACTGAAAACTGATACATAACCAGAAGCCCCTGGCATCACAGAGATGCTCTATATGGACAAAGGTATTGGTCCACAATGCTTAATCTCTCTATTCAGGTGTTTTCAGGCCCCTTGCCACAGGTATCTCAAATCAAGCACCTATCTGTGCAGTTTGGCTTTTAAAACAATGAGTCGCTCTAAAGACCATTGAATTCGAGTATGGTACTGTAATATAATATAATATAATATAACACCACCACTGCTACAAGTTAGCTTGTGAAGTTTCTCTGCTCCTAGATATTCCACGATCAACTGTCAATGGTTTTATTCCAAAGTGGCAGACCACGTAAAGTTAGAGACTGGGGTTGCTGAGTTCTGAGGTGCATAAAATGTGCTGCTGACTCAATAACAGAAGAGCTCCAAATCTCCTCTGGCATTAATTTCAGCATAAAAAATATGTGCTGGGAGCTTCTTGGCATTGGTCCATGGCTGACCACTTGGGAACTTTAATCTTCAAAAATTAATGCACAAAGTTCCCAAATGCAGAACTTCAGCAAATTAGAAATAAAAAAAAAACAAAACAAACAACTTTAGGACAATGGTGGAGTCCAAATGAAAAAAAATCCACAAAGGGACACAAACAAAAGTCCAAAAGTATTCATGACGATGGGGGAAAGCAGAAAAGGAAAGATACACAGATGCTTGAACAAAAGGAAGACTTTAAATACACACAATCACCAGACTGTAGAAATAGGAAATGGCACAAGACCCACAGTATACAGGAATAATAAAGAAATCAAAACACGAATCGAGAACTCCACCAAACATTAATCAAAAACTTAGCACTAGAACAACAGAAAACATGTAATAATAAACTTAAATATAACACTTTAAAGAAACTTAAACCCATGGGACCAAAACCAAGGACCTCGAGCTTCATTTTAATTTGCTGGTCATTTTTAATTTATTTTCAGTTAGGTTTAATGCTACTGGTATAGTGCAAGAAAAATGATGCTTCAGAATACGCACTGGACTGGATTCTCCTGACCTGACCAGAGTTCACTTGTGAAAATGTCTCTAAAAGATGAAAATGCCTTATTTCAACCTGTCTTAAGTTTCCATTACTGCTGCTGTTGTGTGATTGGCGCTCATACTAACTTTGCAGATCTGGGGAAATGAGGTTCTGCACAAAAGAAAAGTTACATCCAGTCAGTCATTAATGCTAAACGGACATTTTTCCAACTGCATCTTAGGCCTCTTTATCCAGGGATACTTGCTGACTTACCTAATCAGCTGTGGATGATGTGCATTTGTGCTGCAGAGGCAGCAACAAACGAACAATCCAGTATATAAAATTTCTTCTTCTTTATTACAGAAGCTGAGTGTTCCAAGGCTGTCTCTGTCTTTTCTTCCTGTTGATTCTGAGAAGTGAAACAGCATCTCCAGGACAGCAGCTGAGCAGTGTGTGCAGAAACACCAACACAGGACATCCTGTTGTTTCCCTGCCTTCCATTGAATTTAGCTCCTCTCTAGTGCGCTAGATATCGCCAGCTATTCAATTGAAATGTCCAGAGAGTAATCCACTGCTGGGTTTCCAAGAAGTTGAACTCACACGTGAAAACAGATCAACACACATGGATAAAAATATTGGTGATTAGCTGAGCTGGCAAGAGTCCCGAGGAAAGATCTCCATTGATGTTAGTAAAATAGCTACTGATGTCCGTCTTTGCGGGCATTAGGAACTACCTCAGACTTTACAAATGATGGATGGTGATTTATATTGGTTTTCTCCACATTTTGAGGCTTTATGTTAGTGTTGCGCACAGCGACAGCTGGGATTTTGGTGCCAGAAGATTGCGAATTTGGGTGAGCTGGTGAAGTGCTAAACTATCAGCGAATGGTAGCAAGCTTGGTTAGCAAGCTGCATTCATAAACTGCGGGTGCAAAGCACAAACCCAGATACCTGCTAATTGGTGCTAAGCAATTTCAACCATCAAAACTGGAAAACCAACCTCTTGGATGGTTTGTGAATACAAAGCAGATAATTCCATTAAAAATGCTCCAATAAAATCCTTGTGGAAAGCCTTCCCAATATCATGGATCTCAGCTCAAAATAAGTGTGGTTTAAAGCCAGCTGTTGATTTGACTAACAAAGTAGAATTACAGATAAAATAGATGGCCTGCTTGGTCACCCAATCTACCTGATTAATGATCAGTGATGACTTTTATACTGAAATGCAAGCTTCAGCTCCAGGATTGTACTGTATGTCGCATCCTATGATTTATAATTCTATAATTCATGCAGAAATTTGTAATGGTCTTCCCTTTATTTTCAGACCATAGCTGCCAACTTCTAAACTATTTGAAAAACTGGGACAAAATTATTCAGGTTAAGATGCAAAACTGTTCAAATGCTTAAAACTGTTGCTTTAATAAAGTCAACAGAACTAAATTTATTTCCATTGCAAGTGACAAAAAAAAAAGTCCATCTTCTCCTTATCAGGATGTCACATCTCTGGTTACTGTCTTGAGCTGAATGTAAATAATAAATGTGAGATATGACTACGTTTTTAGTATATTTTCTCATAAAAGGGTAGGATGACTCACACAGGACTGCTTTAAATCCCTCATGTAGTTCTTTATAACTTGACGCCATCTCATTTAACAGATACACATAAAGCTGCCTGAACAAAAACCAATCCCCACTTACCTGGCACTCAGATATGGTCTGTCAGTTTCTTGGTCTGTGGATGTGATTACTCTTAGATTGGAGGATCCTCCTCCAGACACTGGAAAGATTATTAGAGCCCACTCTTATTCAGGTTCAGCTCCAGCTCCCAGCAGGTTTTTTCTTTTTTCTTTTTTTTTTTTTTACTGAGGATGAACCTCTTAAGCTGCTTTTCACAGGCCTAACAAAACAGCAATATGTCCTGTGATGAGGTGAAGAATGGGTGGTCAGTAGATCTACAGGAGGCTTTGGTGATCTAATCTCACTACATTAGCACTGACGGATAGATGAGAAAATCAGTTATAAGAAGATGTATCAGACAGTAGAATACACTGCTGTGATGGACTCTGAAAAGAGCCGACTGAGTCAAATTAGCGTGTGCATATTAGGAACGTGCAGCATATTTTAAAATGTGCAAAGCCTACCAAATGCCCAAGGTGGTAACTGAATCAATCTGTGAGTTAATGAATGAGTATGAGTTCAGTCACAGTTCTCTAAATTAATCCTTTCACCCTGATTTGCATGCATTCGAATGCACATTGTCATCAGAAAGATGACTATAAAATGTATGGAAATGATAGCCTGCCAGTGACTTAAGTCCCCTCTTTAGTCTACTAATCCCCATCTCCTCGCTTCAGGCCATGGCGGGAATATGTATTGGAGGACAGCCACGTGCCCTCTCTCAGCTGCCTCCTAATCATACCCCCAGCCACAGGCTTGCTCTGACCCCACGGCCCTGCCTGTGCGGTCCAGCCAGTCTTTTCTCCTGGTTCTCTCCTGCCCCCTAAAGCATGGAAAGCAGAATAAGCCTGTAGTGGTCCGTCCTGGTGGATCACCAACTGATTTCCTGAAGCAATTGTTTGAGTGAAGCAGGTGAAAAATGCAGTGTATAGCTTCATATGGACATCTTCCTAATGCATTAAGGTATGCCACATGCTAAACTTTACATCACAATAAATTGTTTGACTGTAATCTTCCCCATTGTTGCATAAAAGCCATCAGATGATAAAAGAAGGAGGAATAGCGCTTGGCAATCAAAAATTCCCATGTCTTTGGTTCGCTGGCGTGCTTCTTTGAACCTTCTTGATTCACATGCATTCCTCACGCAATAGGAGCTGTCACTTTGTGTGGACATTGTCCTGTCAGTGTGTGTGGCTATAGGGAGCGTCTGATGTACACTCCGGGCTACTTGTCTATGATGTGAATGGGAAGACAATGAGACCCCCAGTGGCTCCCTCTCTCCGTGACCTGTTTGGGGTCTGATTTGCCTTGGCAAGGGGGACAGAGGCCCAAAACAAAGCTGAAGGAGTCTCCAGTGGAGGGGTTCAGAGGTCAGCCCCAACGCCCAGCTAACAGGCTCGTCTTCTAGTTTGGGCTCCTAAATGGGGAAGAGACACAGAGGTGCAGAGACAATGGGATAAAAGGAACCTCCAAAACCATTAAATTCTGAGGAAGTGATGGCCGTGAATGATGACAGAGACTGAATAGGGACTCTTGAGGTGGGAGGTACGCTCCATTAATGACCATGGATGCTCCATTATGGCAGCCCTGGGAGGTGGTGATGAGGTGGTACATTTTTTCCCATTAGGCCTCTCTTCTACGAAACAAGAGACAATTCCAGATTGATGCAGGAATCCTGGTTGGGGCTGTATAGACCCCCGCTGTGAACCTCAGCGCAGAGGGACAGCGTGACACCACACCCGTTAGAGGCAGGACGAGTCAAATTACTGTTTGCGTAATGTCAAGCTTTTCAAAGCTACCCCCCCTCCCCAAAGGACACTTTGATTGATGGACTTTCCCTTTTGCATCAAGTGTACGAGAGGATGTGGTCACACAGTTCATGACTTCAAAGCGAGCAAGATAATGGATCGGCCTCTGATTGGTAGCGGCTCAATGTTGTCGAACTTTTCTAAAAGCTAAAAGGGCTCTCTGATGTAAATGACGATTGATTCATCGCGCTCTGTCATCGCTCATTTCAAAAGACCTAAAAGTGCATGTAAAGTAAAAGACAAGACAGCTGAACATGCTGCTCACAATATTTAAAACACCTCCATAAACCAATCCCTGATGAATCTGATTTATTTAGGTGTTCACATTAAGATTATATCACCGCCATATGTTGCTCGTTTATCCTGCGCATTAAGTGTACTTACTCTTCTCTCAGGGGTCTACATTCAATCCTTCTTATAGGAACAGATTTATTGTTACTCCATTCATGTGCCATTAAATGTACCCATATGTCTTTAACAGATGCAATATATGTAGTATAAGCCTTAAATTGGCACGTAAGCTCAAGCAATGACATCTTATGAAATGTTCTGCATGACTCTAAGATAACTGGCTCTTTTATTTATCTGGGAAATGTGAGTGAATATTTTTCAATTTTCATAAGGCAATGGAAAAGATCTTTTAACACTTCTCATCTGTGAATTAAAAACTAATTTTCTCCCCGTACACCTACTACATCCGTTACCTGGGCCTTGATCTTGCAGCTTTGAGGCCAAAAACAAAACTTTTCCTCCCCCGATCTTTTTTTTCTCCCACATCCAGACTTTAATGATTTTAAGATTTTGTCACAGTGAAATTTAAAAAACTTGTATCTTTTTTAAAAAAAATTAATTTCCATATTAATTTGTGGTTATGTAGGATTGCCTTGTACATGGTTTTTCAGTTGCCATTTTATTATTTCAAAGTTGCGCATCTTTTTTCACCTACTTCATCCCAATTAGTGTTACTTTTATTTAATTATCCAATCAGTCCAGTCGGTGTATATACACATTCAACAACGGTGTTCCTTCTTTGCCAGATTGCCCTTGAAAAGAGAAGTTAATCTCGTGGTTAAATAAAGGTTAAAAGAAAAAAGAAAAAAACATCCATTTCATTAGGTACACCTTTTTACTACTGGGTTGGACCCCCTTTGCCTTCAGATCTGCCTTAATTCTTTATGGCACAAGGTGCTGGAAACCTTCTTCAGAATTTTTGGTCCATGTTGACATGACAGCATAACACAGTTGCTGCAAATTTGTCGGCTCCACATCCATGATGTGAATCTCCCATTCCACCGCATCCCAAAGGTGCTCAATTGGTCTGACATCTGGTAACTATGGAGGCCAGTTAAGTAGAGGGAACACACTGACATGTTCAAGAAATGCCGAAATCGAAATTTCACACACGTTAGCAACCTCTATTGTCCAATTTTGGTGAGGCCGTGTGAATTGTTTCTCCATTTGTCAGTTCCACATATATCAATCCAACTAAGAGCAGCTTAAGTTATTTAGCGATAATAGCGATCTGATTCCTGGGTTTTATGCAGGCAATTTCCACATTAAAATAACTTGGGATGCACCTTAATTTGAGGGAGTGCAGTAGTACATACACAAATTGGGGCTAAACAACTAGCTAGCCCATTTATCAATTAGGCTAATTGGGGGGGGGGGAGGCTTCCGTTTCCTAAAGCATAAAGACTGGACACTGGAGCATTGGGAAAAGGTCATGTGTTCCAGAGTGATGGGCACATCAGGGTAAGAAGAGATGGTTGTAGTATCCATGCACCTGGTGTCTACCATACATGCGTGTATGGGCAGTACTACGATCTGTGGCTGCTTCAGTCGGTCAAGACTAGGTTCAGTTTATGGTCCCAAAAAAAATTAGGTCAGCTGACCATATATATATTGAATAACCAGCATGAGACATCATTTTCACATACGGATTGGCCACCACAGAATCCAGACCTTAACCCCACTGAGAATCTCTGGATGTGCTGAAGAAGACTTCAGCAACGGTCTAACTCTCCCGTCATCGATACAAGATTGTGATGAAAAATTCACGTAACTTTGTGACATTGCATACACTTCAAAACCATCAAATATCCACTGCAAAGTTGAATGTGTGGCATCAAAGCTAAAGGCGGCGTGATGAAATATTAGAGTGGGTGACTTTTTTCTTTTGGCCAGGCAGTGCATTTATAAAATACTGAAAAACTTTCAACACTTTACCCAAATAATCAATGCTGAAGAAGTCTACTTAGTAGCATTAGCAAGCAGGACATTCGACTATAGGAAATATACAGAGTATCAAACTTAAGGTGCAATGCATGTTGCTTTTGCACAGACCATATTTGAACTCTGAGGCTGGGATTATACTGTGAGAAGTAGTCCTTCAGTTCTTTGAAGTCTGCTTGACATCTGTGTGGTGCACAGCACCGTACTGGTTGCAGTAACAGTGAGACCAGTTTCACGCCCAACTCTTGAGACCCCTTGGTGTCACATTTTAAGTAACCTTAAGGGTAATTTTTTAAGCTTGCAGGGTTAATGTCACGTAGAGGCATGCTGTAACCCAAACAATCAAGTGGTTTGGTATCTTAAATAAGTAAGTGAAAGCAAACAGAAAATGAAAATAAAACAAAACAAAGTGCAAAATTTAAAGCCCCCCCCTCAAGCTTTTGATTCTCCACCACCCCTGCCCACTGCCTCTTTATACAGGCCCTGTTTGTTGCTCTTTAAAACTGGATCATTACAGTAGACACATGTACAAACCTCTGTTGCATTGTCACATTAGATAAAAGCAGTATTTGACACTCAATGCTGAAGCCAGTTTGGCTGACACCACTAAGTCTTATTTATAGACACCATTTCAGCCTTTATTTTAGCTTTTGCTTGCTTGAAATGGCTCTGATTCTGTCTGAATCTTTTAATCTGCTCAATAACCAGTTTGCTTAGCAGAGTATAAATACTGAGAACTGCAAGTCTTTTTGCTTTCACGATAAGATATGATCCTACTTTGATAATAAATAGGAAAGAAAAAGCCTGGGGTAAGGTTGGGAAATTACTGTGTTATAGGAGGCAAACATAAAACCAACTTAGCCCAATAAAATAAATACCACATAAACAGAATAAAATAGCTCAAGTACTAAAGATGGAGCGGTTAAATAGAAACTACCCAAAAAAAGCTCTAAATTTAAATATGCTACAATAACTAGCTTAAATCTAGAAATCAAGATGCTGTTTATATCATTTCATCCAAGATTTCAAGAAAACTAAAGAAAACATTTTCAAAAGTGAATTACTTCAATAAGCTCTCTGTACTATTACACAACCCAAACCAGTCATAACAAACAGCCAATGATTTTACTCGCTGAGCACTTCCATTTACAGTTGTTTGGTTTTTCCTTAATCTGACTGACAAGGTACCAGATCCCATGTTTTTATTCCACCACGCCTGTGTATGAAATCTGTAGATTCACATGGAACTCCAACTTCATGTTAAGAAACAGACAGCATGTCTAGACTGTAATTATATAGCCACAAATGGCTTGATTTAAGGAAGCCAGACAGATGTTTTACAGTAAGAGTCTTTAAAAGCAACACTTCACAGCTGGCTGTTGCTGCTCAAAAGTGCTGTCAGGAGGGTTTGAGTTGGTTTTTTTTTTCTTTCTTTCTTTCATGCACAAAAATGCACCAGTCTGGCCAAAAATAGGCATTCCGCAATGTGAGGAATTGCTTTCAGGATGATATTCTATAGCAGGTCTCCAGAGCCACACGTGGCTCAAATCTTGGGAGGCAAACTCAGAGAAGAGATAAGGAATGTGGGCTAGTGGTCGACAGCACAACACATTTAGAGCTAACTTGGGCATGTCCAAAGGTCTGGGTTAAAACAAAAGCAACCAGGCACAAACTCCATGTATGTCAGAGCCACTTCTGCACACTCCTCCTTCTGATGGCACTTTGAAGAGAAAGTGCACTCCAGTCTGTAGTGCACTTATGACATCTTTGAGGTTAAGTGCTTTGCAAGTTGTTGTCTCTTCTGCACAGAAATGAGATCCTGTAATGTCAAAGCATTTCTAGATTTAAAGCCTGCGTTAAAAAGAGTATATACGAATGGCTTTGTCTTCCAGCGCTTGTTCAATAAGGAGCAGAAACAAAAGAAGGTGCAGCGCATCCATTGGCATGAGGATTTATCTGATCAAAGCAGAAGCGCTGAACCTTTCACCAAGGGAGCGTTTGCTGTCTGCAGATGGAGATCCCGGCTGCTGACAAAGCTGAACAGGCTGCAGTGGGACTGACGGGGGGAATCAACTGGACTGCTAACTAGCTGTAAGCATACTAATACGATGGTGTTGATATGCTAATCATAATCCACACTGGGGCAGGGATTTAAGTAATGAGCAACTGAACAAGGGTCAGGCTCCACCTCTGGGATAGGCCTGAATAAGGAATGAAACCTGCATCGATTGACAACTATCAGGTGTATTGTGATTAAAAACGTTACAGTATACTTTGTAGAGTTCCATTTACACTGCAGTGATTGGGTGCAAAACTCGCGCCAAAGAGATGCGGGAAAATTATTTCTCTCATCGCCATTTTCTGTATTTAACAGTTGTGCATTTAATATGATCAATAACAGAGGCACTGCGCTGATTAGGCGCCCCTGTGCTCTTTCAACTCCCCTCCTCCTAATACCCCCCCACCCACCCTGATGGGTTCAAGATCATTTTAACAACCAACAAACAAGGAACAAACGCACAACGTCATTTTCTTGCACGGGAAAGCCGTCCTGCATCCCGCATGGACACAGAGGAGGGGATCTTCCGCTGCATCCCTCATGGACACAGAGGAAAGAAGACCTTCTCCGAGCCACTGGCTTCTCCAGCTTTTATTAACATCTACATACAATAAAAGTCACATGACTGTAGGAGTTTGTGGTTACAACACACAGTAATCAAGATACCCACAGTCCCCCATATATGGATGCAACCTCA
>VUQK01043833.1:0-10579 GCA_015106715.1 Bujurquina vittata
CTTTCTACAGATGATGCAGGCAGACACATTATGATAGGGTTAAGGGTAGAAAAGGAGGAGAGAGGATTATTACTCACTGTACAGTATATTATCTCTGTCTGTCTCTATTTAAAAAATTACCAGTGAAATATTAATTAGAGACAAGAAATTTCATAAACAATGTCTTTTAGTATGGATTCCCATGCTAACCCACATTTCACCAGAGACTAGGGGCCTCAATAAATAAGAAATTCAGTACAGCAGAATAACCTTCCAAGGAGCCCTCTTTGCATCCACAGAAGAAGAAAAAACATGTAAATCCACAGCTCAAAGTCAAGCAGTTCGGTGTAATTAAAATAACATCCGTCAGGGATATGGAAATATCCCATGTCCCCGTGTCCAAATCTCTGGGTAATTGTGTGCACTTGTATAATCAAATGAGCTCAGAGTCACACGGGGAGTTTGAGAAAGTCAGCACATGGTTGCCACAGAGCCGAAGCACAAGTCACACTGGTGGATCAGTCAATGGCAACACTTCATTAAAGACAGAGGTTTGTGCACAGGCATTGCACTCAGCACCAGACCGAGCTATTTTTACAACAACAGACACACAAGGGAAACCCAGGCAATGTTTAATTTATGATTCTTGTCATGAAAAGGACTTTGGCTACATACTGGGTAAAGAAAAGTGGGAGAGTGAAAAAGAAGAAGAAGAAGTCAAGAGATCGGTGAGGGTCTTTCATAGATAATGAGTCCATCTGAGCTGAATTTTACCAAGACTGAAACAGTCCTAATGCAACATGTTGAAGAGATTTGCTGCAGAGTGACTGACCACAACTTGCTGTGACTTGTTCTGCATGGAGTGAACAGTGCCATTTTCCCTCTGGATTTTTTTTTTAACTTTATTTTTTACTTGAAGACAATATCAGCTTGTAACTTCTTCCTTTGAATGAGCTGATCTGATGCTGTTTGCATCTATATGAAAAATATACGATTGTCTCCACATTTAACAACTGCCACAGCTGTTCTGTTATCACCTTGCAACTCCAAAATTTCCACTTCGCAGAAATTAGAGGGCAAAAAATATGCAGCAACCAGTTGTTTTAGACAGCGCTGTTAAAGCCTACTTTTTGGCTCCAGAATATCAGACAATACTCCCAACAGCTGTTTCTGCAAGATAAATGCAACACGTATGCATATCGGGAGGCAACTGTGAGCCACCCCTTTACTATACTGCATGCTAATGAACTGTGGAGTTAGAGGCCCTGCAGAGAGCTTAATGTGCTCTTCCAGATGGCCATACACAGGGGCACATCACCTCAGCTCCTCATTTACTTTCTTCCAGTTCGACATTTATGCTCCCAATTGTCTAAAAGAATTATGTGTGAATATGCCACAGCTCAGAGCGCAGAACTTTTCCCACTTTCTTCATATTTTTTTTTTTTACCCCCTTCCTATGCTAGGTTACCAACACTACCGCAGGCCCAGCAGGATGCCTTGGTACTCACCATGCCAGCCCCACAGGGGAGCAGAGTGGCTTGCTGAGTTCCACACTTTAGTACAGGCATCCCAGCAAATGCTGTGGGCTTGCCCCAGGAATGCCTCCTGACCACAGCCTCAGTCACTGGCACTAACAGGGAGCAAGAGAGGGAGAGTGAAGAGCGAAATACACTTATCAAGTCAGAACAAACACAGATGTCACATAGTCACCCTGACTTATTCCTCCCTATCAAAGACCACCTTTCTAACATCAATGGGGAAAACAACCTCAGTGGAAGAAGAGGTCAAGTTGTGTTGCATTTATGGCATCACACCACTGACAGCTAGTTTCTAGTGAGAGTTATCGCCACATTGCTGTCAGGCCCTGAGTTATAAAGGCTTGTTTTCCTTTCAAGTAAGAGCCCTAGTTATGTTACCCAAGTCTTATTGTTGTTGCAGCAGCGAGGTAGACGAGATGCAAACAGCTTGTTAGCTGCATGAGCATGCGTGCGGGTACTGGAGGAGATACAGGCGCGCTCGTTCCGTATCTCCTCTGTCTGAGTGTCTGTGAATAGCTATAATCAAGTGGACTCATCATGATCAAATGAGACAGTGTGGAAGATTTTGTCCTGTTAGGGTCCTAAATTTGATCCTTTCTGTGCCTGCATCTTTCAAAGTATCAGCCATCATTATACAACCAAATTGTATAACTGTGCTTAGTGCCTATCTGAAAGCATACACACCCAAACAGAGGAGCCATAATAACCATGAATTTTAAGTAAACTCTTTTGATGACACAGAACTGGGCTGGGCATGCTTAAACCCAAGCACACTCAGCAGTGGCTCTGCTCCACTTTGTCTTCGCTAATCCTCAATGATCTGTTCACATACAGAGAAAGGGATGAGGATTTTGGCCGCAACTTTTAGACACTATGTAAGAAGGTAAGCACCAGAACAGGTCCAGGGTTGTGGGGAAGTCCCATGAGCTCATTGTCTAGCCAGATAGTGAAACAGCTATGCCGACCTGTTCCAACTACCAACATGAGGGAGTGTCTCCAAGGAGCTTTGTGGAGGTTTAGCTCATCTATGCATCATAAAATATCAAATGTTACTAAACCTTCAAGATTTTAGTCCATGTTTAACTAGTAAAATACCAAACTTTAAATCCAGTTGAAACAGTTTAAGTTCAGAAGACATGAGGATCATGTTAATGGGTCAGTATGACACAGTGATGAGTAAAAAATAAATAAATTCCAGCAAATCACCCACATTCATTTCTCACATTCTTTGTTAATGCTCGGACCTGAGTCATTTTGTCTGGAAGAAAAGATAAAGGGATGTTGCTTGGAAAAAGAAATGTTTTCGTTTTTGTTCCCCAGCCTAAATGGAAAAGGGTTTCTAAAGAAAGTCCATCCTTTTTCTTATCTAACCACATCCATATCAATGGCCAAATAATCAGATAAATCAATCAAATAAGGTTAGGAGACACAGGGAAAACCCACACAGGGCACAGGGGGAACAGGCAGAGCTACACAAGGAGACCTCAGGCGCCTAATGACAGAGACAGCCCTAACCATCACGCCACCATGTCATCCCGAAGAAAGACACAACATCTGAGATGCAACAGGTTCCATTTCCCCCAGAAAAGTAGGTTTAGTGAGACTGAATAGCTGAGTTCATTAGTTAACTAAATCTCCACCACCACATTTTTAATGACTGCGCTTGAAAACAAATAAACAGGAAAAACTATTTTTTGCTAGTAAAAACTCTTTCATGCAAACTTAATTGATTCTCTCTAGATTTACTGGAATGCTGACTCTTTTTTTAGTGACTTTTAAAGTGGCACGTTAAATGAAGCAATGAATATAAAACCAGGTCTACAGCAGCTGCAGTTTAATCCTCACCGATGTGACTTAACGACAAGTTATCTGCATAACTGTGGTGGGATAGTCTAATCGCATCTATGCTTGTAGTGAGAGGGCTTTGCAAGGACTCATCGAGAAAATACAGAAAGCAGACAAACAAAAGACACATGGTTGTTACAAGGATGAATCACAGGCATACAGAGAAACCGATCTGTTTTCACTTTGCTCCATTTTTTGAAGTTGAAATATTTAATTAAGTACTTTTTTTCCCCCCCGTGTAGTGTTTGGTTGCAGTGTGTTTATGGAAATGAGATGCAAAACAGAGAAGAAAAAGTAATGGGCATCCGTGCACAAAAGCAACATATGGCTCTCTGCCATCATGGATGCAGCAGGAGTGGCTGTACTTCTATATTCACATGAATCTAGACTGCCCTCTAGTGGCTACAGGGTTTCAATGTCTGATGGTATGGGCCCCCTAATGCAAAAGTAAAAAAAAAATTGTTTGCTTTGTTTACAGTAAAATTTTTGACTTGTCAGAGCAGAAGGAATAAATATGATTAATGAAGACTGTTTTATTTAATGCCCCAGTGAGCACTGACAGTGTCCCAGAATGCACACTAGCAAGCCCTCCCCCGAGAAGATGCAGCCATCATGACGTGCCCTTCCTGCCGTGACAGGACTCAATTAGTCATTTAAAGCCTAAGTGTTTTATGGGCATGCATGGGCATTGTGATAGGTTACTGAAATCCTGGGAAAGTGCACATCTATCTGAAGATGCATCTTGGTGCATGCATGCTTAAATTTGCTTATCCTATGAGAACAATTGTGAAGGTTGACAGTTGCTGTCATTGAGCTCTTGTCAGTCAGGTCTGCTGCACTCAGGTGGAAAAGGAAAAATAGCTCACATACCAACATGCCACAGTGCAGCACAAAGCTGCCTGTGTCCGTCTGACGGCACCCACTGTAGCTGCTTTCTCTTCTCTCGGCTTTACAGCGAACGAGGATGTTCAGTTTGAGCTAAACAAAAATAAACCACAGATGTTTTACATTCTAGCACCTTTTCGTGCCTAGACACGACAGCGAGTACTGTCCAAGTGCAAATTAAACAGCTTTTTATATTTCTCTCTAAAATATTTAAAATAATATTCAAATTATTTTTCCACCAGGCTCCTATTACAGTGATCACGAGTTTACCTTCTTAGAAAAAATAGTTTTAAACTAAACAAAAGGATATTGAAATATTCTGTGTGTAGAGTGATGCAAATTAGAAGTGGATGAAAAAAAAAATCATGCTGCAAAGCTATCCTAGGTGTAATGAGGATCAGAGCAAAACGATTAAGTGTAAGAGCAGAGCTTAAAGAATCAGAACAAAGGCAGCACCACTGGCACTGATGCAGTCATGCAGAGAAAGCACACCTTCACCTTGCTACTGTCTAACTGCACAATTAAAGATGAGTCACTGTGTGGACACAGCAATAAAATGTGACACTTTGCTTGTGTTTCCCCTACTATTGTCTGAAAAAGTTAAGTTCTAATCCAAAAATAGCCAAATGGGTTTTACTCAGTCTCTGCTTTGTACTTTATGAACTCTGTAGCCGGGTGCAAACTGCTGCTCAGATAACAACACTTTTTCAAATTGAACCTGTGTTCACAGAGGTAGGTGACCTCAAGCAGCAAATTACAGGAAAGAGCAAACGTATTGGCCTAAATGCCTGCGGCAGCGATAAAATGTTTTGAAGACAACACCCCGGCTCGTAAATGAGCCGTCGTGAGCAGCAAAGATATTCCATGAAGGTGAAAAACAGGTTGCACCAGTTCCCTCAACGTTCCATCAGATAAAAAGGTGCTGAGGCTGAACCAGAAAACTGGTGTCTCAAGTTGTGATTCGACATGACGCACATGGACCCGTGTTTCAGAAATGACCAAAAGGAGGCGAAACAATGACATGTTCAAAAAGCAGTTTATGGTTTAAATAAAAGATCTAATGCCTGCAAATCATCCACCCGTTAACTCCACACACATTGCTGCTGTGTAACAAGCTCGTGCATTATTATGCAGCCATGCAAACCACATTTCAGATTCTCATCACCCGGTGGCCACTGACTATGCTCTGAGTTATGGAATGGTATGTTCCCAAACATATTTTCTACATGTTCATTATGATAAGATTATGATACAAACTGTACAGAGCAAATGGGTTCAGTGCACATTAAATGCACAAATGTGAACACTAACCAGGGCCTGGTAAAAAAGGAACCAAAACCAGACGAAACATCTAACAGACTGCAGGAAGTGAAAATCTTATTACAGTACATACTGTAACAGTGACACGTGGAGGGACCTAAAAGGGGAAGTATGAGGAGACCCTTTGAAAGCACACAGGGAGGGACATTAAAAATGTTTCTACCAATGCTTCACAAAATACACTGAAATTCCAAAATAACTCATCATTTCCCCTTAAAAGTAACAGCATTTACTTTCATAAAAATGTAATCACAGTGAGAGTGAGATTATGATTATCCAAAGTTCTCCAATCTCATTGCACATCGTGTATAATGACAATAAAAGGCATTCTATTGTTCTGTGGGAAAGAAAACATTGGAAATATGCCTATACAATATGCACTATGCAATATTCTGCATGACAATCATTGTATTCTGAGTTATGGTATGCAATCACATGATAGTTAATGCAGTTAAATGAAAATGCATAAATATGCGGTCAAGCTGCTTCCTGAAATTTTTGTGCCGTCTTCATCAATCATGCACAATTCACTGATATGTTTAAAAAAAAAAAAACATATCATCGTTTGTAAGCTTGCAGCAGATAAATGAGTTGCACACTTAATCTCTTAGCAGGCCCAGCTTCTTCAGGGCCTTACGGCGGTCTCCTTCATTTTCTGAACGAGGGCAGATCAGCACGCTGATACCTTGTGATCGAGGCAGCTTCTGACTGTCTCTGGAGTGGTGGAAGGCAGTGTTGGCAGGCACAGCCTTCCGTGGTGCTGCGTCTTTAGTAATGGCAGGACCTGCGTCCACAACATCTCCTTGAGCACTTGAAAACTTACTCCGTAGAGACGCCGGGCGTGGCCGGTTGCTATGTTGCTGGCTGAGGCTCTGATCGCTGCTGATACCCTGAATGGCCTCGCTGACGAGCTGGCCTGCCATGTATTTGCTTCCAGCCAAGTCAGAGCGCCCCAGGCTGGCTGATTTGACCTTTGGTGGTGTTAGCTGCCTGACCATAGCAGGAGGGGTAAAAGAGGTGTCCTCTGTGACATATTTGAAAGACAGTTCATTTTCTGAAGATGACGCCTTGATGGAGTCACTAAAAGCAGCAGGTGCTGCAATAATATCAGGGTCCTGACGTGGATGAGCAGTAGAAGTGGTTGACGGTAATGCAGCAGCAGGAGGGGTCAAAGGTTGGACAGTAACAGAGGCAGGCAGAGGGCTGCAATGTAGTGTTGATGCCAGTTCATTTGGAGCTGCGGAGCTGATTGGAGGAGAAGAAGCTACCCAAGATGCTTTGGTTTTGAGGGGAAGTTTAGGGCTCACGGCTGGGCCTGGAAGTTCCTCACTGCTTTTAAGCAGACCAAGCTTTTTGAGAGCCTCCATGCGAACTTTGTGAGGGTCCAAGAAGGGCTTCTCTGAGTTTCCCTCAGAGTTGGCTCTCTTGTGAGATTTCAGCACAATGTTGTGGGGAAGATTTTTGGGCTTTGGGGCCACAGCAGGTGGACTTTTGGGCTCAGTAGCTTCAAAAGGAGGCGAAGCAACGTCTTGTGAACTTGTGAGCACAGTGGGCGACACGTCAAGTTGAGGTTTGCTTGCACACCCGTTGGTCACGGGGCTTGTTAGAGTTTTCTTGACAGAGGCTCTCTGACGTATCTGCTCCAAATCAAAGGTTGTTCCTGGCTTTTTCCTGGAAATTCCCACAGATAGAGGGACGGAATTTACTTTATCAGGCTGTGATGGAGAGTTTGGTTTATCCATGAAGTCTAAGGGAGGAGGGATTAGACTCAGATCAATCTCAGAGGCCTCAGTGGATGGTCCTGGGCAAAGAGTAGTGACATTCTCAGGATGAGCACCTTCACCTTTGGCTAAACCTGACACCTCAGTGTGCATAGCTGACGAGTGGATTCTGCAGTCAGCAGATGATTCAGGAATAAGAGGACTGTGGCGTGGTTCAGAGGTTTGATTTAAAGCATAATGCTGAGTTTTTCCATTGGCAGCTAATGCTGTGGATGCAGCTGGTGCTGTGGGAGCGTCACCACTGAGAAGTGATTTCTGGTTGCCTCTGGAGCCATCAGGCGTCAAAGTGGGAATGTCTGATACAGAAAAGCACATGTTGCAGTTAGCGTTGTAGCATTAACTGTGCATTTGCAAGACAAATAGAGGTAAACAATAAAAAAAAAAAAAAACATATGGCAGTGTATTTAATGACATGAAAATACCATTTCCTCTCCTCTGATCAATTTTCCCTGCCAGTGACTCATGAGGGGATTCATCATTGGATAAGCCGCTGTCCTCCTGCACCTCCAGTGCTTCAATTGTTTCTTCGAGATACATGAGACATGCCCTCTCCTCTGCAGATAAATGCTCCATGCTGTCTTCACTCTGCAAACAAAATTCAATTAAATAAAACGCAAATTTAAACTTTGCAATCACTGTCTTCATAAACAGGACCATTAAGAGACAGGACAGTAACTATCTGTGCAGGACCCAGGGGTATATATTTTGTCATATCTCACAGGTGTTTTTTCCCCCCATCATTTAAATTTTTACGAGTTTTCCAGTCCAGTGTTCCATTTGTTGTTTTGCGGTCACAAAGCGTCAAGAGGGGTAGCAGTACTCTGAGTCATTTTAAAGAAAAAAAAAAAAGACTCCCCTGGCTTTGGATTAGAGAATTCATCATCTGGATGGGGAACTTCCCAGACTAGAAGTTATCAGAATATTGAATATGTGATGGGATCTACCTGAAAGGTTGCGCCCTGATCATGCCGCACACAAAAAGGGAAGCTGATATTGCTACATTAAAAACCCCAATATGATTAGCAATGCCCCTCCTGGGAGTGAGGGAAAACTCCACCTGCTGATTCAGCTGGAAAAACTATGAAAATCCCGAAACAAAGACAGGAAAGTAGGAACTCCTCCAGTCACATACCAGCATGGCCTAAGCATACAATGAGGCAAATTGGGTGTGATAACTGCCTGTATTATGTGTTTAGCTTTAGCTCATTTTGCTTGTTTCTGGTCCCTGTACAACCATAGCTTGGTTTGTATTGGCAGCAAAAAGCCAGACTTGCTCCTGGTGGGTGCTGGACTCTGTCAGGGCTGTCCTTTGGCAAAGATTTTGCTCACAGCTTTTACGCCAGAATTTCTAAGCACAGCCGAGGGGTTCTCTTGGCTCCATCAGTCAGCGACCACCAGCTCACACTGGAGCGGTTTGCAGCTGAGTGTGAAGCATGAGGAATGAGAACCCAGGAAAGGGTGGGGTTCCCCAAGTGGAGGACTTTAAATATCTCAGTCCTGTTCACGAATGAGGAAAGAGTGGTGCAGGAGATCGACAGACAGATTGGTGTGGTGTCTGTATTAATACAGAAGCTGTACCAGTCTGTTGTGGTGAAGGGAGATGAGCGCGAAAGCAAAGCTGTTGATTTACAGGCCAGTTGGCGTTTCTACCCTCACCTATCGTCAGGAGCGCTGTGTAGGGAATAGAAAAGAATAAGACTGCTGATACAAGCGGCGGAAATGAGTTTCCTCCAAAGGGTGTCTGGGCTCAATCGTAGAGATGGGGTGAGGAGTTCTGAGTACAGCTGCTCCTCCTCGTCATTAAAAGGAGCCAGCTGAGGTGGTCAGATGCCTCCCGGAAGCCTCGTAGGCGAGGTGTTTTGGGCATGCCTTACGGGGAAGAGGCCCCGGGGCGGACCCAGCACACATTGGAGAGATTACATCTCTGGACTGCCAGAGATCAAAATCACGCTGACTGGTTTCATCATATAAATCCAGCACAAATAATGATTGCTTGAAATCACTGAAAAGTAAGTGATGCCATAATCAAAGGATGGTAAAAAAAAAAAAGTTTTTAAGTAATAATGTGCAAGCTGTATTAAAGAAAAGTATAAATTTCTGTACCAAAATGCTAATTAATTGTAACTTTGCAAAAAATAAATATAATAATCCATTTTTTTCTCCAGATGACATTTAGTACATTACTAATAAAGCTGTGAGAAGAATCAAGTTTTGCTGTTATGAATGCTTGTTACAGTAAATAGTTCTCAGAGACTGCAGTCTGTAGTCCATGTGTTAACTACACGGGTGGGATGAAGGTTAAACAGATACAGAGGAACAACTCTTATCTAGCTCCTATTTATCACTTACTATATTAGCCTGTTGGAAAGTTTTATATCCAGGTGACTGCTGGTGCCGGAGGGCTTTAGATTATTTATACCTTATTTATGAAAACATGCACTGACACCCACACCAATTACAAATTCCCATCCTCTCATCTCTCACTCAGCCTTCTCATATCTCAAACGTTTCAGATGTCCATTTTTTATTTTTCCCCTTCCAGTCCAGCACAGAAGCATCAGGGTTATGTTATGACGGGGAAAGAAATGTGCTACACAACAAACAGATGCACAGGAGAGTCACCGGCACAGGTGACAATGATGAGGAGCTACAGCAGCACTCACAAAGCCAGAGTTCATGCTGATTACACTGTCCGAGCTTCCTGCGCTGTCCATATTGCTGAAGGATTCCACGGGAACATCACCTGGCCATGTGTCACTCTTCGGCATTACACGGGGAGGAGGATGAGGGCGTGACCTGCACTTCACGGTCCTGTTTTGTTGGTGTAAATCTCACCAAATGTCTGTCTCAGGAAGAATCTGAAAGGTCAAGGACAAAAAAAACCCCCACAAAGCTACAATCAGAGAAAATCTGTGAGGCGCTACTGTCTCCACGGTGAATGTCCGTTTCTTTGACAACTGACAAAGTCTTAGTCTGAGGCTAAAAATAGCTGAAGAATGCTGCTTTAGTAAACCAAACAGCATCGCTACAATTAATGAGATAAATGCATGCCATAAATTACAGCTGATAGTTTAATGATCCTCATAATGTAATAACTGTCTTATTTTTGTAACAAGAGGCAAATGTGCTGTCACAGTCACTGTGATGCATTAAACAAATGAGTTATGCTAATTAGTCATTAAAGTCATTAGATAAAATAATGGTTGAGCTTTTTTTCCCCTTTCCTTTTTT